>MU743928.1:2836-17606 GCA_026770625.1 Nicotiana glauca | reverse complement strand
AACTCTTTTTACGCTTATATATATATTCCTTTTCGCCGGAGTATGTTAAAGCGCCGTAAAAAAGAGGTGTGACAGGGTGTAGCATAACCCTGAATTGGAAGGATGTTGCCGCACATTTAATTGAAGTCCGTGAGAGGCGAATGGACTTGTGCAGCTGGAAGGTGAGCTCAGACTCAGAATGGGCTATTGGTGTCTCAGTGAATATACCCTATGCAGCAGCGGGGGAAGATGTCAGGAGGTGATTCCCCTAGGTGGGTTATTCCCCATGAGCAGATTAGCAGTCGCGTGGTTGGCGAAGCTTCTGCAAGGAATTATATTGGTTGTTAAACAAAGAGATCGGTCGAGCAAATGTCTCAGAATATGAAAGATGGGGATCAACAAGAAGATTTCGAGGAAATGATGAAATTATACAGAGAGTCGGGATAACTCAAGAATGGTGAAATGATGGCTTCAAGGTAAGTGGGAGAGTCCCACCGCTTGTGATTAGGCTGTATGATTAACTACTTGCGTGATTTCTGGTTATTCACATATTGATGGATTATTTCAGCTATGAGAAAAGACCATAAGTGGTAATTCAAGCAAATGAATTATTGGAGGCATGCGATGGTTGGCCTTATTGGCTCATGTCCGGACTTGGAAAAAGGTTCAGGATTTATGCCTTGTATGGATACAAGCTTCAGAGAAAGTGATTTTCGCCAGGTGCCTCGCCTAGAGAGTATTCGTGTGTTATAAGATCTATGGAGTGAGTTATGTTCGGGACCAAGTCAGAGTGGGTAGCTCTCAATAATGGTCCTAGTGAATTCAGAAGTTAAAGTGTAGTGCCCGATGACTTCGAGCCTATAAGTACAGTTAAGAATCAAGCTTTGTAGCAATTTATGGGAAGAGGCACTGAATGTTCTATGAAATTTTGTCTTGTGGTGTAGCATCTGAAAGATATAGAATAGTTTGAGGGATTTGAGACAGCCTGGTCTCGTGATTCAATGACACTCGGGGTGAGTGTCGATGGAGTATGTTATGTGTTGAATGGAGTTAGTCTTATTTTTAAGGTAAGCAAGGAGGAATTGGAAGAAGGTAAATTGACTAGGCATAGTTGAATTGGCACATTGGGGCCAGTGATCTGTTCGGTCCGCGAGATCAAGTTACGTGTATGAATTATGAGGGTATGTGTGAGACCTGTCGGCCGCCGTGATTGATGATTTATCAGGGGCATTTTTCTGTTGTGGCTTGTTATGTGGAAGCAGATTCCGGAAGGGCTATGGTGGCTTGGACCACTACTTGCAGATTTGCACATTCTACGGTTATGGAAAATTACCTGTGTATTGCTATGATTCTCCTAAAGTGAGTTAAGTGAAAAGTTCGTATATGCTGAACTGTTAAAGTATTAATGATTTCGGAGTTATGATGAAAAATCGTGTTCTATCTTATGTTGGCATGTTGGGTGCAGTGAGTAGCATGGAAATATGAAGTGGGGATCAATGTTGCAGTTCAGTGTTGACAAGGATGTTACGGACTCGGATGAGCAAGGAAATGGTTGAATGATTAGAGTAAATTGGAATTGTCGTCAGCGTCACCTGAGATCGATGTGTTGTGGAAGAGGTTTTGCATCTTGGTTAAGGATTCTGGATCACTTTTCAACGTTAGTGCGTCCGATGGTTTAGATGTGCGGACCCGTTATTTATTTTGGAAGATTGTGGGAGTNGAAGGAAATATTAGTATGGACCTTTGAAAGGTCATTGGCTTAATTTTATATGATCAGGATCGACTTGAGGTCGGTGGATGGATTTAAATGTGAATTTGAGCTTTATGGCAGACCAGCTGTATTCATTTCAGTAATGCACTCCTTATGGAGAAGTCAAGGTGTCATCTCATTGTCAGATATTTCATGAAGTGATATATTGCGCCGTGTGAGTTTTGAGACGGCCTGAGAAAATGTGTATGTGTTGAGGTTCCGCGTTGCGATGATGTTAGGTGAGCAGGATGGCTCTTGAGACTTAGATTTTGTATCGCACCTCAGTTGTGCTTGAATTTTGTAGCCTATAGCGCTATGTGTTTTCTCAGTGATGGTATTATGCACTTAAGCGTGCTTACGATCCAAATTCGATATTTTTATTGTAATGAGTAGATTTAGCTCGAAGTGCAATCTCCTTATGTGAGATCTATGTTTGGATCGGGTGGCACGCCGCCATGGGTATGTTATCTGGATCGGGTTGCACGCCGCAACAGTATGATGTCGAGTCTAGTTTTCTACATGCTATTTCTTTGTGTGTTTCGCTTCATATCCTTTAAAGAAAGTCCGTACTAGTGTGGGGGTTAGGTAATTCCTTCCAGAGTTCAATTTCCGTTTGTGCTGTGTTCGGATTGGTGGGCTATTGGCACATTATGGGGTCATGTGAGACTTGTGATTGCATTCAAAGTGGCTTATTGCCTGAGCAGTCGTACTGGGTGAGACGAGATTATGGGATTTAAGATCAGTGCAACCTAATTATATGAAGTATATTAAGGAGCGAAGATCGTTATTTGGCTCAGAATGTGGTAATGTTTCTTGTCAAAAGTATAGACTTGATGTTTGGTTGACTCGGCAGTTGATTATGAATTTCGGCATCTCATCCGTCGTGGTGGTATTGTAATAGTTAGAATAAGACTTATGTAGGTCATGAGGTGCAATGGGAGCATCAGATTCGTGAAATTTTGATTAATTCAAACAGAATGTTATTGTGGTCCTATGAGTAAAGTGATGCAAAGGGTGAATTCAGCGGAGTTATGCAGTCGTGTTTGAGTACAGCGTATAGTGATTGATACGGTGATCGTATGGTGGAAACAGGCCTGGTATAGAACTCCGGATGTTGTAATTGGGTTCTAAGGCTTAATTTCTTGAATAAAAGGGAGTATCTTCAGAACTTATCTAGATAACGTGCTCAACTGGGTTGTGATAGCACGGGAAGGTGCTTGAGGTGCTAAACAGTGATTTCAGACTACTCCAGTGTAGTTATCAGCACATTCGAGGACGAACGTATGTTTAAGTGGGAGAGAATGTAACGACTCGACCGGTCGTTTCGAGCCCTAGCGTGTCGTTCAGCAGTCTGAGGCCATGAGCAGCTTCATTTTAGGAATTTTGACTTATTTGCATGGTCGAAATTTAAATTCAGGAAGATCGGAGTTAAATTTAGATAAAAATTCTCATTAGAAGCTTAAAGTTGAAAGAATGAACTAGGATTGGAATTTTGAGTAAACGACCTCGGAATCAGGATCTGAAGGTTCCAGCAGGTTCGTATGATGATTTCGGACTTGGGCGTATACCCGAATTGAGTTTTGGATAACCCGAGAGCGTTTTGGCGCCTATTGTGGAAGTTAGCATTTTAGAAGGAATTTCTTAAGTTTGGTTTGAAGAGCATTTCAGTGTTATCAATGTCTGATTGGGATTCCGAGTCTGAGAATAGCTCCATATGGTGATTCTAGAGTTGGGAGCGCGATCGGAAGTGAATTCGGAGGTCCGTAGGTCCTTTTGCAGCAATTTGGCTAAAGTTAGAATTTGAAGGTTTTTGAGGAGTTTGACCGGAGGTTGAATTTTTTATATCAGGGTCGGAATACAATTTCGAAAGTTGGTGTAGGTCCGTAATGTCAAATATGACTTGTGTGCAAAATTTGAGGTCAATCGGACGTGATTTGATAGGCTTAAGCATCGGAAATAGAAGTTGGAAAGTTCAAAGTTCATAAAGCTTGAATTAGAGGTCGATTGATGATTTTAACGTTGTTTGATGTGATTTGAGGCCTCGAGTAAGTCCGTAATGTGTTTTGGGACTTATTGGTATGATTGGTTGGGGTCCCGGGGGCCTCGGGTGGATTCCGGGTGGTTAACGGATCAAAATTGGAATTTGGAAGAGGGCTGAAGGCATCTGGTTGCTGGTATTTTCGCTTATAAGGTTGGTTGACCACAGAAGTGGCACCGCAAAAGCGAACGGGAAGCCGCAGATGCGGTTTTAGGTCCAAAGCTTGAGGACCGCAGATGCGGTCTAAATTCCGCAGAAGTGGAATCGCATCTGCGGAAGGAGCATCGCAGAAGCGGAAGAGGGCATGTTGGAGAGGACCGCATATACGGTCAAAGTTTCGCAGAAGCGGGACCGCATCTGCGGAGAACGGATCGCAGAAGTGAAATGGGGGGTTCAGTGGAAGCTGCAGAAGCGGCTTGTTTTTCCGCTAAAGCGGAACTGCATAAGCGGTTATATTTCCGCAGAAGCAGAAGCGGTTGGGGCAGTGTAATGTTTTAAGTTCGGGGTTGAGCTCATTTCAACCCCATTTTTTCTTCCATTGGAATCGATGTGGAGCTGCTTGGGACGCTATTTTCGTCACTTATCATGAGGTAAATAATTTATGCTAAGTTTGAGTTAAATAAAACGTTTATACATGGATTTAGGCATGGAAATTAGTATAAAAATTGGGGTTTTGGTAAAAACCCTAGAAAATCATATTCTTAGAATTTAGCCACGATTTTGAGTATGGAATTAAGAGAAAATTGTATTTTTTAGTTCCTAAGTTCATGGGTAACCTTTATCTTCGAGAAATTTTGGATTCCGGGCATGTGGCTTGAGGGCATTTTTGTCAACTTTTCATTCGGGGTTAGGAATTGTTATAAATTGGGTTGTAAAGTATAATTGAGCATATATTAATTGATTTATATGATCCTTGGCTAGTTTTGGAGCATTGTGTGTTGGTTCAAGTCTTCGGAAGAATGTAGAATGCCGGTTGTGGATCTTCGGACCGAGGTGAGTCTCCTTTCTAATCTTGTGAGGGAGAATTTACCCCATAGGTAAAATAATTGATTATATTCTCCTATATGTGGGGGCTACGTACGCACGAGGTGACGAGAGTCCGTGCGTAGCTACTATTATGCTATTGTCCGGGTAGTTAGGACCCATCAGCATGTTATACTTGAATTAATTATGAACCCATCGATGACTTGGATTGTTTAAATCACCCTTGATTAGTAAACGAATTTAAAAAGAGATTAAACATCATTTCCTGAATTTGTTAAACAGAGAATTGACTTATTTGGATAATTATTCCTTGATAAAATTCTAATCGGCTATCTGAGCATGTATCTTACGTGTACAGGGTCGCATGGATGATTCGCGAGCAGGGTGATTGATCGCATTAAACTAATAAATGGAATTCTAAAAAGACTTAAGCTTCGTTTTCTCAAAATTATTAAAGAGAATTGGCCTTTCTTGGATATTTGGTCCATGTTGACTCCTTGACTGATTGTCTGTCTGTGTGTGTTTATTTTGGAACGGGCCGAACGCCTCGGCACATTAATATATGCATCTATAGGCGTATTGTCGACCCTCGGCAAGTGCACATTTATTTTTGTTGGATCGGGTCGTCGCCTCGGTATGATTTGCGCATGTTTGTATTGCTGCCTGGACTTATTTAAGTCGTTACATGCCTCACTCTAGCTCGATATCATCTTGTTAATAATGAAAAGAAATCTTGGAAAATTTCCTATGAAAGAATTACATGTTTACTTGTTTCCTCTATCTGGATAAAAATCATGTTTGAAAATAAATCCACTGTTTGATATGTATATTGAGAATAAATAACCGTTGGACCATTAGAGTGTGTCAAAGTTGACCATCTTGTTTCTACCCCTTCGGGATTAGGCGGGACACTCACTGACTACACGTTGATTACATACTCATACTACACTTCTGTGCATTTTTGTTGTACAGGTATATATATCTCTAGTAGCCTATTGGGCGTAGCAGCATGGATAACGCTGGGACTAGGTGAGCTGCATCATTTGAGGCAACCGCAGCTAGAGTAATTCCTTCCAATATACTGTATTTACTTTCCGTCCACTATATTTCGGGCGGATGTTGTATTTTATTTCTCTTATCAGTGGTCGCTCATGTACTTATGACACCGGGTTTCTGGGATGGTTTACAATGGATTTGTACTAATTGTTATTATTTAAATTTGAATTATAGTAGTGAACTTTTATTTATAAAAATGGAAGAAAAACCTCAGATTTTCAAAAGTATTAAAATAGGAATTAATTGATAAGTTCGTTGGCTGGCCTAACAGAGGTGTCCGGCGCCACCACGACCCTTAGTGGATTTTGGGTCGTGACACTAGGCCTGTTTCCAACATGCGCCCATCATATCAATCACTACGCAAATAAGCCTTAAAGTCCAATTCCAACATCTGGAACTCAATGCTAGGCCTGTTTCCAACAAGCGCTTATCATATCAATCACTACACGTTGTACCCAAACGTGACTGCACAATTTTGCTGAATTCACACCATGCATCACTTCACTCAGAAAACCACAATGACATTCTCTGATTAAATAAACCGAACTTCCACGAATCTGATGGTCCCATTGCACCTTAAGACATACTTAGTCCTTGCTCTAGCTCTTATAATATCGCCACGACGGAAGAGACGTGTAGAAATTCATAACAGACTACCGATTCAACAATTCATTGGGTATATTCTCCTGACAGGAGCCATCACCTCATTCTGAACCAAATAATTGTCTTTGCTCCTTAACATACTTCATATAATCTGACAGCACTGTTCTGAGATCCAATAACCTCGTCTCACTCAGTGCGAACTGCTCAGGCTATAATCCACCCCAGACATAATCAAAAGTCTCATATGATGTCACAATGTGCCAATAGGCCACCAATTCGAATGCGATACGTAAGGAAAAACAAACTCTAGAAGGAATTACCTAAGTCATGCACTAATACGGACTTTCCTTAGAAAATAGGAAGCAAGACATACAAAAATAGAATATAGAAGACTATACTCAATATCGCACTGTTGCAGCGCGCAACCCGATCCAAATAACATACCCATGGCGGCGTGCAACCCGATCCACACATAGATCTCACATAAGGAGATGTACATCGAGCTAGATTGCTCATTACAACAAAATACTGAATGCCAGTCATGAACACACTAAGTGCATAATAACATCCCTGAGTGAACATATAGCGTTATAAGCTGCAAAACTCAAGCACAAGTGAGGTGCGATATACAATCTAAATCTCAAGAGCCAATTTGGTCATATAACATTATTTTTTTACGCGGATCATCAACACATAAGTATTTTCTCAAGCCGTCCCACAGCCCACATGGCACAATGCACCATTACGTGAAATAGCTGACAATGAAATAACACCCCAACTCCCTTCCATAAGGAGCGTATTGTTGAGATGAACACATCTGGCCTGATATAAACTCCATGTTCACATTTAAATCAATCCGCTGATCTCTAGCCGATTTTTGATGGAACCAACTAGGCTAATAACCTTTCAAACTTCCATAGTAACTCCCCTTTTCTCATAACACATAAGAACAACCCCCATAACCGGAGCGAGCCTCCACAGTCTATAACCCAATAAACAGAGTGCTCTCTAGGCATAAATTCTCAAATTAATGATATTACCACAATCCTCATACTTGGTTTAAATCTTTAATCAATCAAGTGACTACATGTCACATTTATACAATCTTCATGTGGGACACGCTCTCATAACCTCCCAAAATAAATAACGGGTCCGCACATCCAAACCACCGGCCGCACTAACACAGAAAAGCGATCAAGAATCCTTAACCAGGATGCAAAGCCTTTTTTCACAAAACACCAATCTCAGGTGATATTGATGACAGTACCAACTCACTTTAAACATCGAAACTTCTTTCCTGCTCATCCGAGCTCGTGACATCCTTGTCGACACCGAACTGCTACCTTGATCTTCACTTCACATTCCATATCACTCACTGCACCTAACATGCCAACATGCTATAGAACACGCCTTTCATCATAGCTTTAGAACCCCTATTAGGCTAACACTTCATCATATAAAAGCTTTTCACTTATCTCGCTTCAGGAGAACCAAAGCAACACACAGGTGAATTCTCATAACCGTAGTATAGGAAAACATCTAAGTAGTGGTCTAAGCCACCATAGCCCTTACGGGATCCGCCTACACATAACAGGCCATAAGAGAAGAAAGCTTATGAACAACATCAATTACGGCAGCCGACAAGCCTCACATGTACCACCATAAATCACATGCATAACTTGATCACGCTGAAGGGACCGATCTCTACCACCAATACGCCATCTCAACTGTGGCTAACCAATATACTTCCTTCTAATTTATCCTTTATTGCCTTAGAAATAATAGTAACTCCATTCAACACCTAACACATTCCACTCGCACTCACCCCGAGTGACCTGGAACCGCGAGACCATGTTGTCTCAAAACCCATGAACCATTTCATACCTTCCTTGTGCACACATTCGCACCCTTATGTGGTATGCCCATTCTAATAATCCCTCTACAAATCCAAAGTCCTTTCTCATCTTTCTCTCAAGTGCTACACTGCAAGTCAAAACATCGTAGAACATTCTGGCCCTCCATGCATAAGCTGCTGCAAAAGCTTGATTCTTAACTGTAGTTATAGGCTCGAAATCATTAGGCACCGTACTTTACCTCTTTTGAATCCATTAGGACCGTTGCTGAGAGCCACCCACTATGACTTCGTCCCGAATATAATCAACTCCATGAATACCCTCTCGAGTGAGCACCTGACAAAATCACTCCCCAAGTCTGAACATGCGCCAATAATGCCAACCGTAGCACACCTTTAACAATTCCTTTGCTCAATTACCACTTATGGTCTTTTCTCGTAGCTGAGATAACCCCTCAATATGCTAATAACTAGAAACTTTGCAAGAAGTTAACCATGCAACCCAATCATAGGCGATGGGACTCTTCCACTTACCTTGGAAGCCATTATTACACAACTCTGGAACTCACCGGGATTCCTTATCTCTTATTGACATAACCTTACGCAATAAACCGCCAAAATTCTCTGAATCATTCAGTAAACATCCCTTTTTATACTCTGAATCATCAACCACATTTGCACGACCGATATCTTCACTATATAACCAATAGAATTCTTCGCAGAAGCCTGGCCAACCACGCGACCGCTAACCTGCTCACAGGAATAAGCCACCTGTAGAAATCACTCCCCGGCATCATCCAACACTGCTGCACGGGGTACAATTACTACGACACCAATAACACATCCTGAGTTCAAGCTCACTCTCCAGCTACACAAGTCCATTCACCCATCATTCGTGGACATCAATTAAATGTGCGGCAACATTCTTCCAATTCAAAGTTATGTTGTATCCTTCTTTATTCAAGAAGCTCCTTCCCGTTATATCAAATCTCCTGCCGCATAATCGCCCATACTTCTAATTAAATCCATAGACCCAAATCATCAATCACTAATATTCTCAAATCACTCCAAACTCTCCTTAAGGTATGTGGTCATCCTACTGCAAAGCCGATATGCAACTCCGCCACTCTCCCACTTGGGCGGAACTCATCCCCTTAATCGACTACTCGGACTTTGGCCACTTATACTCGGCCTTCTAGAAATTTTAGCCACCGCCTAACACTTCCCACGTGCCTTTCCTCATCCTTTGCTGCTCAGCCGCTGCCTTAAATAAAATCTATCTTCGTGGCACTTGCACCCACAATTGCTGCTAACTTTAAGCCTTTTTGAAGGTCATTTTCTCGAACCGTCAACATTAGAAATACTTATTCAATCCTAAACCACCGCACCCTACGATATCTGACACTTGTATCTCCAACACTATTTCACAATATCTTGCCCCAAAGGCGAATTGTAGAAGATCATAACACCAACAAACTTAGTACGTTCAATTAGGATAACGACACCCCATCATAGAAGAAAGCTCCACCATGCTTGCAAATACCAAGTCTCATTACTTCCACTAGCCCACAACTGACCATCCTTAGTCTGATTGCCTTTCCCCTACCGGGGATAAAATACTGAATCTCTTGATTTTTCACTGAGTAAACCTCCCTTCAAGTCATTCGCTGCCATGACACATAGGCAAACATCCTACCATTATATCACTAGTGCGAAACAATCGTTCATAAGCATCACGACAACTTGTGCCTAACCTCAGAGCTCTCAAAAGCACCACTATTGGGATGAAACAATAAAATATTCTTCCATAAAGTGACGATAATAACTCAGACGACTATACCGGGAGAAACATACCGCACCATATTCATAATATCATTACAATTCTTCAATTCTCGATGAATAGCAAGTGCTTTGCATCGCGTAAGATTAAGTAGGAAGGAAACAAGGCATAAGCCTCACAGGAATCAAATCGCACGATGAGAAATCAAGAACGGAAGTACTCCTAACAGCCCTGCAACCTCTCGAGGATAAGTACAAACGTCTCCGTACCTATCCACGAGACTCTACTAGACTTGATCATGACTCATGAGACCCTAGGAACCTAGTTCTCTGATACCATGTTGTCACGACCCAAAAATCTACTAACGGTCGTGGTGGCGCTGGACACCGCTATCAAGCAAGCCAACTGAAATACTTGGTTAAATTGTTGTTTTAAAATTTTTGAAAACACTTCTTTTATACGATTAAAACAATACTCAATATATTCCTCCAAATGAATAATGAAATATTTAAACAACTTTTTAAAATTTCTGAATAAACCCAAATACCTCCCAGAACTCGGTGTCACAAGTGCATGAGCAGTTTCTATGAAAAATTAAATAAAGTACAACAACTGTCTGGAAAACAATATTGGACAGAAAATAAATACAGATAATTGAAGAGACTCTGCTGACTGCGGGTCGCCTCGAGAAGTGAAGCTCACCTAAGTCTCTGTATCCCCATGCTGCCACGCCAGTAAGCCACTAGAGTTACATATACATGTGCAACAAAAATGCACAGAAGTATAGTATGAGTACGAAAACAACGTGTACTCAATGAGTATCCCGTCTAATCTCGAAGAAGTAGAGATGAGATGGTCAACTTCGACACTTACTAGTGGTCCAATAATAATATGGTGAAGATGTGAGGATAACATAGATTTATCTAGCAATTATAACTCATAGAGCAAGAAAACAGGTAACACCTTCTCAAATAATAAGTAAATTCCAAGATTTTACTTTTCGCTATCTTTATTAGTTTATAGCGGCCATAAAAAGGCAATATCAACTTAAATAAGTTTCAGGATAAGCAATGCAAGCATGCGCATATTATGCCGAGGCGACGACCCGATCCAACAAAAATAAACTGTGCACTTGCCGAGGGTTGACGGCGCGCCTATAGATGCATCTATTTAATCTACCGAGCCGTTCGGCCCATTCCATAAATAAACACACAGACAGTCAATCAAGAAGTCCACACGGAGTAATTATCCAATGAAAACAAATCCTCTTTAACCATTTAAGAAAAATAAAGTTTTATCTGTTTAGAAATTCGTTAACTAATTCGATGTGATTTAAGCAATTAAAGCTATAAATAATCTCGCAAATAATCCAAGTATAGCATGCTTTTGGGTGCTAACTACCCGGACAATAGCATATTAGTAGCTACGCATGAATTCTCGTCACCTCGTGAGTACGTAGCCCCCACAAATAGGAGCGCATAATTAATTATTTCACCTATGGGGACAATTCCCTCTTACAAGGTTAGAAAGGAGACTCACCTTGCTCCGAAGATCCATAACCAGCATTCCACGCTCTTCCGAAGACTCTAATTGATGCACAAAGATGCAACGCTAGCCAATAATAATACCAATCCATTAATATATACTCAATTAATCCTAATGATCCAATTCATAGCAGTTCTTAACCCCGATCGAAAAGTTGACAAAATTTCCCTCGGGCCCACGTTCCTAGATTCCTAAATTTTTTGAAGATAAAGTTTACCCATGAACTCACGAACTCAAATATATGATTTTCTCTTAATTCCATACCCAAATCGTGGTAAAATCAAAGAATACAAAATTCCTAGGTTTTCTTCAAAATCCCAAAATTTCTACTAATTTAAATTATTTTTCATATTAAAATATAGATATAATCCAAGTAATTAACTTGCAATAGGTGGGAATTACTTACCTTGACATGGATGATGAAAATGGAGCTCCAAAATCGCTCCTAGGTCGGCTCCCATGGAGAAAATGAGATGAAATGAGCCAAACCCATTTCTTTACACTTATACACTGCCCCTACAACTCTTCTTCGTGTTCGCGAGTCCCCCATGGCGTTCGCGAAGAAGACAATTTCTTATAACCATTTTCGAAACTCTACTCAGACAGCCTCTAGTATAATGGTATAATGGCCATAACTTTTCTTATAAAACTCCAAATGACAAATGGTTTAATGTTTTGAAAACTAGACACCAATCTACAACTTTTGTGTTTTGGTCATCTCCCAATTCCTTATAGATTTTGAGATATAAGCATACAAAGTCAGCCTTGTGCAACACAATTTCTTCTTCATCTTCCCGGACAGCCTATAGTGTACCTGCCATAACTTTTTGTAAACAAATCCAAAAGCTAAATGGTTTACATTTCTGAAAACTAGACACAAATGGCTACAACTTTCAGTTTTGGATCATTGCCAAATTCTTTATAGATTACAAGATATGAGCCTCTGAAGTCAGACCTGTGCGGCAGAGATTTCCTTCTCCGCGAACGCGAGAACCTCTTCGCGAACGCGAAGAACAGAGTCCCTGAAGCCAAATCCTTCTTCGCGAACGCGATGAACAACACCAGATACCAGCACCATCTATTTCAAAACAGCCCGAAATAATCCGAAACCACCCCGAAATACACCCGAGGCCCCCGGAGCCCCGTCCAATCATGCAAACCAATCCTATAACATAACACGGACCTGCTCGAGGCCTCAAATCACATCAAACAACATCGAAATTGTGAATCACACTCCAATTCAAGCTTTATGAACTTTGAAATTTTAAACTTCTACATTCGATGCCGAAACCCATCAAATCACGTCCGATTGACCTCAAATTTTGCACACAAGTTATATTTGACATTCTGGACCTGCTCCAACTTCCGGAATCGGAATCCGACCCTGAGATCAAAAAGTGCACTTTCGGTCAAACTTTTCAAAAACCTTCAATTTCTAACTTTAGCCAAATGACTCTAAAATGATCCACGGACCTCCAAATTCACTTCCGATCGCGCTCTCAACTCCAGAATTACCATACGAAGCTATTCACAGACTTGTAATCCCAAACGGACATCGATAATACTAAAATGCACTTCAAGCCAATCTTATGAAATTTCTTCCAAAATGCTAACTTTCACAATAAGCGCCAAAATGCTTCGGGGTTATCCAAAACCCGAATCGGGCATACGCCCAAGTCCGAAATTATCATACGAACCTGCTAGAACCTTCAGATCCCGATTCCGAGGTCGTTTACTCAAAAATCCTATCCTAGTTAATTATTTCAACTTTAAGCTTCCGAAATGAGAATTCTCTTTCCAAATCAACTTTGAACTTCCCTAAATTTAATTCCGACCACACGTACAAATCATAACACCTAAAATGAAGCTGCTCATGGCCTCAGTCTGCTGAATAACGCGCTAGGTCTCAAAACGACCGGTTGGGTCGTTACAGAGGTGATGTTCGGTTGGGCGTGCACCCTATGAATTGTGACTCCTTTATTTTCATGGCATTGTATAGTGGCCTCATTTTGTTAATATATGTGTTTTCACTAGTGAAAAAGTAACTGAGTTGTCAAACATGCTACATGTCATGTTTGAGCTTTATGTTGATATTATTAGGACCTATAGTGATCGTTTCTCGCTGTCATCTCACTAATTTTATTGATTTCATATTGTGATGATCCGGCCCATCGTAACGTGAGTTACCGCCCCATTTCCCCCTTATTGTATTGCTTTATAATTCATTATCGGTATTGAGTGCGTTAGAATTTAATTGGAGTAATTTTGATAAGAAATGAGACACTTAGTCTCTTTTAAGAAGACTTAAATTGGAAAAGTCAACCGGATGTTGGCTTGTGTGTTATAGGGCTCGGAATTGAATTTCGATGATTCAGTTAGCTCCAGGTGATGATTTAAGGCTTAGGAGCGCAATCGGAAGTAATTTTGGAGGTCCGGTGAAGAAGTTAGCCTATTTTGGCAAAGTTAGTGTTTTGGCGATTTTCGGTTGATAGGCGAGATTTTGATCCGAGAGTGATTTCGAATATGTCTACAAATTTTTAGGTCATTCGGACGTCGTTTGGTTGGATTTTTGATCAAAATCGCGTTTTGGAAGTTCTTGGAAAAACTTAGGCTTCGATTTGATGAAATACGATGGTTTTGGTGTTAGTTGAGGTGTTTTGATAATTGGAGCAAGTTTGAATAACGTTATAGGATGTATTGGTATTTTTTGGTTCAAGTCACGGGGGCCTCGGGGTGATTTCAGATGGCTAACAGGAACTTTTTGAGTTGAAAAATGCAGCAGAAAAATTGCAGAGAACTTTTGTTCTATGCGATCGCAGAGGGTTTCATGCGATCGCATAGAAGGAATTATGGGGGCTGTTTGGTTGTGCTATGCGATCGCATAGAGTAATTTGAGACCCCGAAATTTTATTCTATGTGATCGCATAGTGTTAGCTACAGTACCCAGGATTTTTGTTCTATGCAATAACATAGAGTTAGCTACAGTGCCCGGGAATTTTGTTCTATGCGATCGCAGGAGCTCTAATGCGATCGCATAGTGTTAGCTACAGTACCCGGACAGAATGTTAAAAACATTTCATCCGCAAACCCACCCTATTTTTTCACCATTTTTGGTCATTCTTGAGAGCTTTTGGACGGGAATTGAAGGGGTTTTGACGGGAAGTGATTGGAGGTAAGTCCTAT
>MU743927.1:3450-27383 GCA_026770625.1 Nicotiana glauca | reverse complement strand
TTAGACTGTCGATCTTTGAAAAGGGAAATAGAAAGAATGATTCAAGAAGGAGTAATTGTGGTCAATGGCAATGGCAAGGAGCATGCGATTTATCTTGGGAACGTGTTGATTAAAGTCAATAATGATCTTGGCAATATTGGTGTGAAACTTAGTAGCTAAAATGCCGGGCGTGGTAATTGGGAAGACGCTTCATCTCTCGGTCACTCAGAGTGGAGTTTTGGTGGCTTATTTTGGTCTCATTTCTGAGGGTCCGGGTTATTTCAGGGTTGTAATCCGGATATTGTCTTGAGAGTCAAACCCTTCTATCTTTCCACTTCGCTTTGTTTAGTAATAATAGCTTGTTTAGTGCTGTCTAGGTTTGTAATTCTAGTCTAGTCTGTTTGTTTTGTTGTTTCAACCCATCAGTCTAATACAATTCTCTATTTCCTGACATTTTTATTCACTTCATTTCTAATCATTTTACAATTCTTTTTATGCTGATTTTAGTGACATGACATGCACATAATTCTCGGTCTGTTTTAAAAGTCAGTTTAGCAATGAAACAATGTTGAAGATATAAGGGTACTCGGAAGAAATAAAAACATACTGGAATACTTTGAAGCCTGAATCAAGTGAAATTGGGGAAAATAGAATATAAAGAAATACTGTGGAAATGCATCATTCCTCATCAGTTTAAAGCCAAAGGCAAGAATGCCCCAAGTCTAAAGGGACCATTCGTGGTACCGAGATTGTCGTCCAATGATGTTAGGAATCGACAAATACAGTAGGCAAATATGTGAATCAATCAAAAGGTGTTTAACTGTGTAGTTTGTACTTGGTATATGTTGAAGATTGGAATGATGAAGGCATTTTGTTCTGCTATCCAAACACTTTATCCTTTGTTATCCCTTTGAGCCTTATTATATTTTCTTTCGTATCCCTCTTTTGAAATCAACAACAAAACTCGAGGATTGAATGGGAAGTAAGTGGAGAAACAAGAGAAAAACAAGTGCAAAAGAGAGAAAAGAAAAGAAAGAAAAGAAAAAAGAAAGAAAAAAGAAAAGAGAAAAAAGAAAAGAAAAAAAAGAGAAAAAGAAAAAGAAAAGAAAGAAAAGAAGAAAAGAAAGAAAATGAAAAAAGAAAAGAAGAATGGAAGGAAGGAAAACATCGCAACAACAAATGTAGTTATCTGAACTACGTTTAACTTGATCCCGAAAGGGTACGTAGGCAGCCTTACTGAGGTTCAGTCACAACAAAGGAAAAATCCAAGAATCCCCAAGAAGGAAACTGGGGCAGAAGTTATGTTTGTTGCAAGAAGTATTATTCCGAAAGTTGTAGTGCTTTTAACCCACGTTGAATTATCTTGAGCCTCTATACCCTTCTTTTTAAACCCATCCAAAAGCCATATTACGGTCCAAAGAAAGACCTTCCGATCAATCTTCAAGAAATGCCGAGTCAAGCGAGCAAAGGTGAATCACATCGGGGGAAACACTCCAGTCCAAACAAAGGAAAATGAAGAATTAGAGAATCATGATGATGAGAACCACCACGGGTACTCCAAGACGAGAGAAATCAAAACGAGAGAGTCTTATTGGTGAAAACCCTCACAGGCACCGTAAGGCGATAGCGAGTTGAGAGAAAAATCAAAATGAGAGAGGCTTGATGGTGAAAACCCTAAGGGCACCACAAGTCGACTAAGGATGATGGATCATATCGGGCAAGGGAAATATTGAAGACCATTTTCACGGCAAAAGGTGCAACAAGAGCTGAATATCAAATTTGCTATACAGAATGGGCTGCAAGTGCATGTCAAGGTCGCTAGAGTCGATATCTACATTTGATGGTTTTCTACTCTGTAGGTTTCTTGTTAGGAATCGTCTCTTTCCATTTTCCTTCACTCTATTCGTCCCACATTCTTTTACTTTCTCTTTTTGAGTCTGTCGGGTCATAACAAGAAATGACTTCAAAATTTACCACCAAACTTTCCAATTGCACGAAATGGGATTTGGCCAGCACATCAAATTGTCATAAGTCAGGAAATAACGTCAGACATGATAGAGTTGCCAGCAGTCAATATGCTTTGGGAATCCTTGGAAAATATAAAGGCTCGATATGCGAACAACACAATAAATGAAGGGCGGGAGTAAACAGATCAAAGAATTTCCGTGATAGGATCGACAAAGGATGGTACACCAATGACAATCAAAATCTTCCAAAAAGAAATCAAAGTTATCATGACTAGCGATGAAACAATAGACCTCAAGGGCAAGGCCGGTGGTTTAAATCAGAAAAGAGTAACATGAGCATTAAAGTTGGTAACAATTAAAATGCTTTGGGGTTTATACGAGATACAAAGGTTGGCAAGTGTCAATTCGGGAGAAATATAACAAATAGAAGTATGGGGTTCGAACGGAGAGGAGGTATATTCTGACAAAGGAAGGGATTAATCAAGTAACGACTAAGGTCTCTAAATGAAATCAGTTATCATGACAAGTGAAGGAGCAAAGTCGGGTCCAGTGGTTAAATCAAGAAAAACAACAAACATACTGAGTGGGTGGCAATTGACATGCTTTGGAAATTTATTTGAAATACAAAGGTTTAGGACATATCAACTCAGGAACAATACAACAAAGATAGAGGGGGTGGCGAATGGATCAGAGATATTTTCTATGTCGAAAGGAACAAAGAAAGTGGTTAGTCAATAAACAAACAAAGACCTCGATTGGGAGTCAGTTATCATGGCAAGTGAAAGAACAATGGACCCCAAAGTCAGAGCTAGTGGGATCCATCAAGGAAGAGCAACACACACTTTGAGTGGGATGGCAATTGTCGTGCTTTGAGATTCATGAAAACAAGGTATTGGTAAATGTCAGGCCATAAGGGATGCGGGTTTGAACAGAGAAGAGGTATTCTCTGTGACAAGGACGGCAGGGAAAATGGATAGTCAGTAGACAGGCAAGGCATTCAAGTGGAAATCAGTTATCATGGGAAGTGAAAAAGCGATCGTCATCAAGTTCAAGGCCACAAACCAACCACCATATTTAAAACTGACAAGATTTTCTTTGATTGAAATAGGGGCAGATGTTTCGGAGAAATCCTCCGTAAAGAAATGCAGGACCCAAACAGGTTTGACTGGAAATCCTCAGGATCCTCCTGGAAAATGGAACTTAGTTTAAATGTCAAAACAATCATGAGAAACATAGCTTGACATGAAAGGAATATAAGTTTGTTTGCATGTTTAAGATAGGTTTCAATTAAGAGTTTTCAGGACCCTCCTGGATAATGGGACGTAGTGTTAGGGTCAGCTTAAATAACAAGATATAGTGAAAGTCGTAATAGGAGTTTTTAGGACCCTCCTAGATAATGGGACGTGGTTTTAAAGTCAGTCTAGATAACAAGATGTGGTGGAAGTCGTACTTGCAATAGATATAGTTTAGGTTAAAACACCCTTTTAATTAAAAGTTGTCAAGACCATCCTGGATAATGGAGAGTAGTTTAAGACCTTTCGATAACAAATGTAGTTGGAGTAATACCTTTAGAAGAGATAATTTAGGACCCTCCTGAAAAATGGAATTTAGTTTGAATTTCAAAACACGTAGTTTAGCATAAACGTACACCAAAGGAATATAAGTTCGTTCTAAAGTTTGCAATAGGTTTCAATTAAGAGTTTTCAGGACCCTCATGAATAATGGGACGTAGTTTTAAGGTTAAGTTAGATAACAAGATGTGATGGAAGTCGTATTTGCAATAGATATAGCTTAGGGTAAAGCCACTCTTTAACTAGGAATTGTCAGGACCCTCCTGGATACTGGGACATAGCTTTAAGAACAAGATATAGTGGAAGTTGTAATAAAAGTTGTCAGGACCCTCCTGGATAATGGGACGTAGCTTTAAGACTTTTGGTAACAAATGTAGTGGGAGTAATCACTTTAGAAGAGATAATTTAGGAGTTGTCAGGACCTCCCTGAATAATAGGACTTAACTTTCAAATTCTCATAATAGTTGGTAAAATAATTCAGTTTAACACTCATCCCTGTGCCCAGCCGCCAAACTGTGGCAGAAAAATCTTCTTCGTCCGTCTATTTTGTTGAAAGAAGGCGCCCACCTGGAAAACAAGGGAATACATTCCAAGCACAGCAGTCAGGTACCCACTTGAAGAACAAGGGAAGTATAATGCAAGTCTTATCTTTCAAGTTAATATTCAATAACACAACGCGCCCATTTATCAAATTGGGGCAAAAAAATTTCCTCGTTTTGTATGGTTGTTGCAAGCAGGAGCCCACCTGAAGAACAAGGGAATATCTTTTTTAAAATAAGCAAGCAGGAGCCTACCTGAAGAACAAGGGAATATCTTTTCAAATACAAAAAGCAGGAGCCCACCTGAAGAACAAGGGAATATCTTTTTCAAAATCAGCAAGCAGGAGCCCACCTGAAGAACAAGGGAATATCTTTTCAAATACAAAACGCAGGAGCCCACCTGAAAAACAAGGGAATATCTTTTCGAATACAGCAAGCAGGCACCCACCTGGAAAACAAGGGAAGTACAATCCAAATTTTAGCCTTTAGATATCTGATAACATGATATGCCCAGTCAACAGACTGGGGCAGAAAATTTTTTCTTTGTTTGTCTATTTTGTCGCAATCAGGCACCCACCTGGAGAACAAGGGAATACATTTTCAAATCAGGAGCCCACCTGGAAAATAAGGGAATACATTTTTAAGCATCGCGATCAGGAGTCCACCTGGAGAATAAGGGAATACTTTTTCAAATCAGGAGCCCACCTGGAAAATAAGGGAATATTTTTCAAGCATCGCAAGCAGAAGCCCGCCTGAAGAACAAGGGAATACCTTTCTCAAGCATCGCAAGCAGGAGTCCACCTGAAAAATGGACACATATTTCAAATTGAAGTAGTTGAGCATCAACAAGAAGAATGGTAAAAAACATCGCCAAGGCAACAACAAGAATTCCATTGAAAGAACACAAGATACAAGCTCAAGGCAACACAAGAGCAAGTTTGAAGGCATAGATAGGATTTCTTGTAACTCATAGAGCATAGCTTAGGCTAGCTTCTTTTTATTTTACCATGGTGTAATAAGGGGGGTCAGCAAGCAATAACAGCAGCAACAACAGTGAAATCATAGCTCCTGGTAGTCCCAGCTACCAGACATTCTTGAACTACACTGACCTGATTCCTGTTTAGCCTAGGATATGTAGGCAACCTCTGAAGTAGGGTGTGGTCAAAATCTTTCAAAATGCTTCACAACGGAATACTCGAACGGGCAAAAATCGCTCGTATTTGCTCACTTATCTTTGCACGAAAACTCTTCGTGTTTTCGAGCAAAGAGGGGCAGCTGTGAGCACGTGATTTTTGCCCTATATATGAGTTATTCCCATAAAATTCAAACAAAATTTTTTTTCTTATACTATTTTTGTGAATTTTGTGTTAATTGTTTGCCTGTTATTTGTGCATGTTAAGTCATATAATAATACAAAAATATGCATTTACATTTAGGAGTTTAATTTTACATTTTAATATTAAGTAGATATTAATTTATTTTAGAATAATTTAAAGAAAATTACAAAATAATAGTCTTAGGCCATTTTAATTGATAATTATTGCATTTTTTATAATATTAGAAGTTAATTAGGTTTTGTTTTAGTTTTTACAAAATCAGAAAAATAAAAAATACAAAAAAAGTACAAAATGAAAACAAAATCAAAATAAAAAGAATACAAAAGGCAAAAGAAATAACAAGAAAAGTCAAAGAAGAAAGAAAACAATTAGGGCCAAAATAAACCTAGCCCAAAGCGACCTTACTCAGACACAAGACACTCGTCCCTAGGCCCAATTGAAAAATCCGGTCCAACACCTTGGTAATTAAACGACGGCATTTTAATAAGAAATGATCCTGGCCGTCGAGGATTATTGATCCTACGGTCAGGAATTAAAGGGCTTAAATACAAAATTGTCGGAATCCCCCCCCCCACCCCACCCCTGTTTTGTCGTCCCAAAGCATCCCAGTTGCAAACCCTGTAACACCGTCGTATGCCGCCGCCGGAAATCGCCCACGGCGGCGGCCAACCACCAAATTATCTAAAAATCACACCAGGCACCATTCATACCCCCTGCTTTCCATATCTACACTCAAAATTTCCTAAATCCCCGTCAAAATTTACAAATCTTGAAAACCCTAGGCGCCGCCACCATCGTGCACGGCGGCGCCGCCTCCAAATACTCCCAAAAATACACTGTCTACCCTCCTCGATCTCCTCTTTCAAACCCCCAAAACCCCATTCCTCGAATGACAACCCATCGTCTCAAATATTAATTCAATGTTCCGGCCCAAATGACACTTCATCCAAAAGACTCCAAACTCACACCCCATAATCCCCTAACCTTCCTCGTGACGAATTCCCTGCCAAAAGCTCTTAAATATCACCGAGCTATATCTAATTCCGCATCTAAGTTTTCAAGTTCTCTGCCCGTTCACAGTTTCAGTGGTTCAAAGGATTTTTAGTTGATATTCAATCCCAAAATATCAGTTGAATTCAAAGGCCAGAATCAGTGAGTCCATGTCTTTGCTCTCTTTTTCTGTTTTCTTTTTTCTTTTATCTCTTTCTTCTTCATCCCTGTTATCATTGGTTTTATTTAGAATTCTGCTATTAGGTTGTGAATTTCAGTTTAGGTCCTACTTGTTCTTCACTATGTGATTAGTTTGTTCATTGATAGCAAAATTACCATTCTGTTGTTTGAATTTTAGTCGATTAAGCTTCATAGTTGGCTTCATTTTGGATTCTGTTTTAAAATTTGGATTAATATTGGTGATTGCTTCTGACTAATTGTGTTTTGCTTTGTGATAATTAGTATTAGTTTTGTTTCGAACATTGTTGAATATATGTTTGCTTCGTTTATTTTAGTTTCTAGTATTTTTATAATTTCTTACCTTGCTAATTGAGAATTGGTTATAGCTGAATTCAAAGTAGTAGTCAGTTGAGGGCAGTAATTGAGATAAGATTGGGTAAACAAGGGCAATAATTTTGAAAGTAAAATAAGGGCATTTTTGGTAATTACAGCATATTTCAGGGGTATTATAGGCATTGAAAAGGGTAATTTAATCAGAATTAGTAAATAATGAAATGAAGTGAGGATAGTATAGGAAGTATAAGGGGTATAGAATCTTCTAGATTGGGGCATTAGTATAGTTTTCAATAAATAGATGTAGTAACTTGTAGTACAAGTCAGAAAAATAGAGGGTTAAAAGGAAATAAAGTAAGTACTAATGAGCAAAATAAAAATCTGAAGTGGTACCCTAGAATTTTCTATAAATAGGCATTCATTTGCCTTGTTTTGTAAGTTAGAAAAATCTGAATATTTTCCTCCAAGCAATCTGCCATTCTTAGATCTAAATTTCAAAATTCATAACTTCAAAAATTCAAAAACATTAGAATCTAGTAGAAAAATCCCAAAAAAAAAAGTTACTGTTTCAGTGATCAATTAGTTTAAACTTGAAGGCTGTGCATTGATCCTCTCAGATTTTAGTAGTTGAAACTTTGTGAAATTGCAATTGGATTAGTCGAGTTATTTTTCTGGTTGAAATCTCGTGTTGTGGTTTAATCCTGGGTGTTGTGAGGCTGCGATTGGATTTAGTTATCCTGTTGCTGTTGCTGCGTAAATTGCTACTGATTTCTCATTTGTTCCTTTCTATTTCTCCAGGTACATTGCTGTAAACTCATATTTGGACTGAAAATAAAATAAATTGTTCATCTACTTTTTTGCACTATTAATTGATTCATAGTTTCATCATAGCTTCATAAGCTAGGAAATATAATTGCATATACACAGTAGTTTGAATCCATTGTAAATGAAACGAGTTGTGAATGATTTGGAGCTTTTGTATGTAATTGTAATTAAATTTACGGATGGTATTTGATATTTGATTTGTAATAATGTGCTAGTAATACTTAGAATCCATGGTAACAGCGAAGTAGCTTGTTATATTTGGAATAATTTCAGGCAATTTAGTATGTAAAGAAAAATCTGGAAATATTTCATTAATTGCATCCTGTTTAGTATAGCTTTGATTGTTGGAAATTAACAAATTCAAACAGTAACTTCACGTGTTTAAGCCTTCTAGCATATTAATTAAAATTTCAGTAGTTCAGTTGTGAATTTATAGGTTATTGGAATTTTGAATTAACAACAATAGATAATTTGTTAAAAAGACGACATGTTTAGTATTAACAGAATCACTTTAGATTTTAGTAATCCAAAGCCTTGTTCATTTTATTGTTGATTGTTGAACGCGCCCATAAGTAGTAGAAACAATATTAATAGTTAAATAAATTATGGACTCACCAACTCCAGAGGGTTTCAATCCCTTGTCCTCTCTTTGGTAGCCTATTGTAGTGCTATTTGTTTGGGCTGGTCCTGAAGCCCAACGGAAAGGCAACAACATTCATGGATTTTTGGGCCAACAGTTCAAGGCCCAAAACTGCCGAGATTTAAGTGAAAAATCAAAAGTCCCAAATACAATAATGTTAAAAGTAAATAATTAGGAATATGGAAAGTAATCCATAAATATGAAATTGGATCTTGAATTAGGTAGCAGGTTCAAGCTAAAAGGTTTCATCCTTTTGTTTGAATTCAGACTTGAATTCGAGATTCGAATTTATAATTATGGATTACTTGATTCTTTAGAGACAAAACACAAAAATAAAAAATTTAGTTACTTTAGTTTGGCCTTTAATAATAAATGAGACGAGCCTCGCCAAATCAAATACATAGTTGCGGGGCCCTCATTAATTACTAAAATACTTAGTATTCGGGATAGGCTGTTTAGCGAATTTCACAGTCTTCCCAAAAGATATAACACGTTAGTCGCTTTAGGCGTGTCTTAATTAAATTACTTTCCTAAATACGGGTGTGCATTTCATGCAACCCAAATCCAAATCCGAAAACGTTGAATAAGAAGGTGTTGAGGATCCGGGTGCATTTCATATGACGTGATCCGAAAACATGTTCTTAAACGACGTTCACTTTCTTAAATAAAAAATAATAATTGATAAAAAGCGGTAATTAATTCTAAAATTGCAAAAATAGGATAACATATATCAAAATCAAATATTTTAGCCAAATATAACAGTTGAGCGACCGTGCTAGAACCACGGAACTCGGAAATGCCTAACACCTTCTCCCAGGTTAACAGAATTCCTTATCCAGATTTCTGGTTCGCGACTCATAAACAGAGTCAAACCCTTCCTCGATTCGGGATTCAAACCGGTGACTTGGGACACCATAAATCTCCCAAGTGGCGACTCTGAATCTTAAATAAAATCCCGTTTTGATTGTCCTTTAAGTGAAAAAACTCCTTCTTTTATTATACCCTTCCCCGGAAGTAGTAAAAGCCCTATAAAAGCGGAAAAAAGAAGTGTGACACTTGTCTGCCCATCTATAAAAATTTATAACAAATCCGTTAGGATTAGTGAATAATTTATGCGAAGTTATGACAGTTTATGCTGCAATTGTCACAGTCCAGCAAGACTTGTCTAGTAGGACTAGGGGTGTGCATTCGAATTGGTTTATCGATAAATCGAATCGATTATTTGTTATCGTTTTATCGATTTTGGTTTTGAAATTTTTCTTATCGAGTAATCGATTTTGATTTCGATTCTGTCCTCTTCGATTATCGGTTTATCGTTAAACTGATAAGATATACAAAAAAAAATTAATTTTTTTTTACCCTTATTCTATATAAGTTTTATGCATTAACTGTGAAAATATATTTATACAATCATATCATTTATCAAATAGTAAAAAATAAATTTGTATACGGTCTAAATCGGAAAGTTCGATTTCGAAGACTTGATCATACCCCGAGCTCGAGTTCGGTTGCTCGAAGTAAGAATCGAGCCTGGCCGGGATGTGCGCACCTCGAGAAGCAAATCGGAGACCCGTCATGATCTGCCTCGAGGACACTACAATTACGATGACACTCAAAAAAGAGCGAAAATTTCTCAAGGACACGTGGATCAGGGCATAAATTAAGGGATAAGATTTGTACGAAATAGTACGAGTCCGTACTAGGTTGTTATACAACTTAACCAATAGAATTCTTTACCATAATTGGAAATGTACCATATTAGAGTTTTCCCCTTCTATATAAAGGGAAATCCAATCATTTGTAAGATCATGTCATTCATTGCACTAAAACATTCTACTCTGATTTTCTCGTTTACTATGCTCCACAATTGTTCTTCAGCTTTATTGTTTATATTTATTTGCTCTTAACTCACCTCGAGGCCCTCGAGATAATCAAGTTCGAGGTCTCCATCGCTCTAACAACACTGGTGTGGCTCATCAATTCTTCTTACTTAAACCTAATATTAATTGTATGTTAACTTGTAGTGGAATAAATTACATCCACAAATCACCTTTAATAGTTACTCACATTTTCGAGGTAAACAGTTTGGCCACCGTGAGGCTAAAGATAATAGTGATTATTTTAGTGCTAGTTTTCTGATAACACACGTTATTCTTCACACTTTTTCTTGTCAAAGATTCTTTTATTTCAGGCTAAGATATGTCTAGCACGATGGTCTCAGATCCTATGGAGAAAACAATGCAACAACTACAGGGACCTTTGTGCCACCGCTAAACCCTGGGGTAGCACCAGCGGCAAATCCCGTCGATGTTGGTTACACATTACCGTGAACATCGATTTGGACACTGATATCAAATGTAGTATACGCGAAAGGGATTAACCTGACTCTCAAAGGACACAGGATCAAGGAGAAAGGGTAGTTAGTCTACAAGTGATTTTTGAGATGTTGGCAAGAACAAAAAGTTACTATCGCCTAGTTGCAGAGTCAGCAAAAGAATCCGAGCGTGGCTGGGTGAGAAACCACTCATCGTGTTGAGCCAACCCTGGAGAGATCAAGTAATAACGACTCGGGAACTGACCCCACCGTCATAAAAATGCTCGAGGAACTCACAAAGAGGATTGAGTCAGGAGAAAAAAGGATTTAGGACAACAACAAAAAGGTAGAAACATACAACTCGAGGGTCGACCAAATACCGGGAGCACCTCAGATTTTGAAAGGACTGGACTCGAAGAAGTTCGTGCAAAAACCATTCCCCCGGAGTGCGGATCTAAAGCCCATCCTGAAGAAGTTTCGGATTCCAGATATCCCAAAAATACAACGGGACCACTGATCCAACGAGCACATCACCACATATAATTGTGGCATAAAAGGAAATGATTTAGAAGACGATGAGATTGAGTCCGTTTTTCTAAAAAAGTTTGGGAAAACTCTGTTTAAGGGTGCCATGATTTGGTACCATAACTTACTCCTGAACTCTATTGATTCATTTTCCATGTTGGCAGACTCATTTGTAAAGGCACATGCCATAAAAGTCACAACAAGGAAGTCCGATGTATTCAAAATAAAGCAAAGGGAGAATAAGATGCTGAGGGAATTTGTCTCCCGCTTCCAGTCAGAACGGATGGAGTTACCACCAGTCTCCGGTGACTGGGTCGTACAAGCCTTCACTCAGGGGCTAAATGAACGAAGTTCGATAGCTTCGAAGTTGCTGAAGAACTTGATCGAGTATCCCACCGTGACTTGGGCGGATGTGCATAATAGGCACCAATAAAAAATTAGGATCGAGGATGACCAGTTAGGAGCCTCCTCGTGCTAAGTTTATCCAAGTAGGTTACTAGCAAAGGAGTCACAAAATACAGACATGGGGTCAATGTCGAATAAGGAAAGATATTAGCAAACGTCGAGGATCGAAGGAACATTTCAAGGCGTGACATACCTCGGAATGATTGAAGAGCAAATCGAGGTCAAATTTCCCGGGGACTTATGAGCAAAACCGGGTTTTATTGGCACTTGGGACTGGTAGAGGCACCCCGATTATTGAAGTACAACTTCAGCATCGATTCCTCGGGTATTATCTTAGCCATTGGAAAAATTAGAGATACTAGATGGCCTAAGCCTATACAGACCGATCCTTCTCAGAGGAACCCCAACTTGATGTGCAAGTATCATGGTACTCATGGGCATAGGACCGAGGGTTGCAGGCAGCTTAGAGAGGAGGTAGCCCGGTTGTTCAACAAAGGGCATTTTCATGAATTTCTCAGTGACCGGGCCAAGAACCATTTTCGAGAAAGAGATACAAACAGGAAGAATGACCCCAAGACCTCAACATGTCATTCACATGATCATCAGTAGAGTCGACGTCCCACATGAACCTATATTCAAATGTACCAAAGTATCCATCATAAGGGATAAATGGACTCGAGACTACATGCGCGAGGGCACCCTCACATTCAATGAAGAAGATATCGAGGCCTTATCTCAGCCTCACAACGATGCACTGGTAATTTGTATCCTTTTAAATAAATTTCAAGTTAAACGTATTCTCATGGATCCAGGTAGTTTGGAAAATATAATCAGGTCAAGGAACATGGAGCAGCTCGAGTTGCTCGATCAAATCATACCATCATCTCAAGTCTTGAATAGATTTAACATGTCATGTGAAACGATGAAGGGGGATATCATCCTCCCAGTCAATGTGGTCGGAACTATAAAAGACTCCAAATTTCATGTCATCGAATGTGATATGAGGTATAATGCTTTGCTTGGAAGGTCGTGGATCCATCGTATGAGGGCAGTGCCATCGACCCTTCATCAAATGATGAAGTTCCCAACAAAGGATGGCGTGAAAACAATATATAGAGAGCAGCATGCAGCTAAGGAGATGTTTGCAGTACACGACTTGGCACCAGTATCGATACCATCCACATTGGAAAAGTCAAAAGCCAAACAGGTGGCCAAATAGCAACCACAGCCCATACCCTCGGTTGAGCTCGATGGATAGGTATCGATGCGGTGGTCGAGGACGAAGAAGAAGATTTCCTCATCCCCCGAGCCTTTGCTACCCCCGAGCAATTGGATGCGACGAAATCCACATTTGAAGAACTCGAGCAAGCCATATTGATTGAGCATCTTCCAGAATGAAAGGTATACCTGGGGACGGGGTTAACCCCCAGACTCAAGAAAAAACTCATTCAATTTCTTATTAATAATATTGATTGTTTCGCCTGGTCTCACCTAGATATGACAGGGATCCCACCGGAGACAATTACCCATAGACTAAGTATCGATCCCAGATTTAAGCCGGTGAAACAAAAGAGGAGACCTTAGGCCAAGGAAAAACATGCATTCATCAAAGAAGAGGTAACCAAACTTCTCAAGATAGGATCCATTAGGGAAGTAAAATATCCCGAATGGCTAGCTCACGTAGTGGTAGTCCCAAAAAGTGGAATAAACTTAGAATTTGTGTAGACTACAAAGATTTGAACAAAACATGACCTAAAGATTCTTTACCATTGCCTAACATCGATCGTTTGATCGATGCTATGGCCGGCCACGAGATCCTTACTTTTCTTGATGCCTACTCCGGGTACAACCAAATTCAAATGAACCTGGAGGACCAGGAAAAGACTTCGTTCATCATGAAGTATGGTACGTATTGTTACAATGTAATGCCCTTCAATGCCTAGTTAATAAGATGTTCGAACATCAAATAGGAAAATCCATGGAAGTTTATATTGATGACATGCTAGTTAAGTGCCTGCGCGCAGAAGACTATTTGACCCTTTTGCATGTGACGTTCGATATCCTAAGAAAGTATAACATAAAGCTCAACCCCGAGAAATGTGCTTTTTGCTTCAACTTAGACAAGTTCTTAGGCTTCATGATGTCGAACAAGGGTATCGAGATCAACCCCGATAAAATCAAAGTCATCAGGGAAAATACCGTAGTGAACAATGAAAAAGTCGTACAATGGCTGACCGGAAAGATATCTGCCCTAGGCCGATTTATCTTGAGGTCATCAGATCAGAGCCATCAATTATTTTCCCTACTCAAGAATAAGAACAACTTCGCATAGACTCTGGAGTGCCAACAAGCCTTGGAAGAATTAAAACGGTATCTCTCGAGCCACCCCTGCTTCATACTCCAAAGGAGGATGAAACACTCTACTTGTATTTAGCCGTGTTCGAGGTGGCGGTAAGTGGCGTGTTAGTTAGAGAAGAGCAAGGTACGCAATTTCCTATATATTATGTGAGTCGAACCCTCGGAGATGCTGAAACCAGGCACCCATATTTGGAAAAGTTAGCTCTTGCATTAATAAGTGCATCTAGGAAATTAAACCCATATTTTCAATGCCATCTTATATGTGTATTGACTATGTACCCACTTTGAAGCGTCTTACATAAGCCTGATTTATCGGGCAGATTGGCCAAATAGGCCATCCAACTTGGAGGGTATGAGATCGAATATCAGCCTTAAATGGTTATCAAGTCTCAAATTTTGGCAGACTTCATGGCCGATTCCGTGTCTGCCCGTGTACCCGAAGTAGAAAAGGAACTTTTGCTAAAAATGGGTACGACATTGGGGGTATGGACCCTCTTCACAGATGGTGCCTCGAATATGAAAGGATCCGGGCTAGGTATCGCTTTAAAACCGCCAACGAGAAGTGTCATTAGGCAATCTATCAAAACTTCAAAATTGACTAACAATGAGGCCGAGTATAAGGCCATGATAGCAGGTCCCGAACTAGCAAAGGGCCTTGGAGCAGAGGTCATCGAGGCAAACTGTGACTCCCTTTTGGTAGTAAATCAAGTAAATGAGAGCTTTGTGGTTCGAGATGATCGAATGCAAAGTTACTTAGACAAACTTTAAATGACATTTCACCGGTTCGAGGAATGGACACTGGACCATGTACCTCGAGAACAGAATAACGAGGCTGGTGTACTTTCAAACTTGGGGTCATCGATTGAAGAAGATGATATCGTCCCGGGACTATCGTCCAACTATCGAGGTAAGTGGTCGAAGAAGCCCATACAGAAGTTAATTCAACAAGTTTAACATGGGATTGGAGGAATAAGTACAACAACTACTTGAAGCATGGGAAGCTCCCCACGGACTCAAAAGAGTCGAGAACACTTTGAGCCAAAGCAGCTCGATTCTTACTCGATAAAAATGGAACGTTGTATAGAAGAACCTTCGAGGGACCACCGGCAGTGTGCTTTGGACCCCGGGGCACCAATTATGTATTACGAGAAATCCACGAGGGCACTTGTGGGAATCATTTTGGGGCCGACTCTTTGGTTTGCAAGGTGATCAGAGCGGGGTATTATTGAGAAAGAATGGAAAAGGATACCAAGGAGTTCGTTCGAAGGTGTGATAAATGCAAAAGATTTGCACCGATGATCCATCAACCCGGTGAACAACTCCATTTGAACCTATTCCCGTGGCCATTCATGAAATAGGGGATAGACATCGTCGGCCCTCTACCAGTGACGCCAGGTAAAGCTAAATTTATTTTATTTATGATTGACTACTTCTTAAAATGGTTAGAAGTGCAGGCCTTCGAGAAGATAAGAAAAAAATGAATTTATCGACTACATATGGGACCACATCATATGTCGGTTCGGGATACCTGCCAAAATAGCATGTGACAATGGGAAACAATTGAGCGGCGGCAAAGTAACAAAATTCCTCGAGGACCATAAAATCAAAAGGATTCTATCAGCGCCTTACTACCCAAGTGCAAATGGTCAGGCTGAGTCCACAAACAAAACCATCATTCAAAACTTATAGAAAAGGTGAGATGATGCAAAGGGGAAATGGAGAGAAGTATTGCCAGAGGTGCTATGGGCATATCGAATGACGTCAAAGTCGAGCGCGGGGGGTCTGTTTTCTTTGGTATATGGGTCCGAAGCATTGATCCCAGCTAAAGTCGGGGAACCTACCGTCAGGTTTCATCATGCCACTGAGGACTCAAATTACGAAGCTATGAACACTTATTTTGAACTACTAGATGAAAAATTTAAGGCCGCATTAATTCGAATGGCTGAACAAAAACAAAGGATCGTAAGGTATTACAACAGAAGGACGAATCTTTGATATTTCGGAGTCGGGGACTTAGTCCTAAGGAAAGTCACTCTCAACACTCAAGACCCAAACGAAAGGAAACTAGGCCCGAATTGGGAAGTACCGTACCGTGTCCTCGGAGTCGTAAGGAAAGAATCCTACAAACTTAGCACAATGGAAGGCGAGCAACTACCAAACAATTGGAATGTATCGTTGCTCAAACGCTATTATTGCTGACGTATGACCTTCTCCCCTTTTCCATTTGTATTTAAAACTAACTCCTTGCAGACGTTCGATTGGAAGCATCGAGGCACATTCCAGCTCGAAGACCTTGGGTTTTAAAGCACGTGTTACACTCTTTTTTCGTTAGATGGAATTTTATCCCAAATAGGGTTTACCAGCAAGGTTTTTAACGAGGCAACACCTATATGCTACCTATGGAATATTCAACGAGTATTCAAGGCTTCTTTTCAATAAACCTCGAACAATGGGGGGCATCACCCTTGGAGATCGCATTCTCGAAGAAAGCAATTCATGTCAAGGAGGTCCTCAATAGGAGAATGTTGTAATGGGCCAAATGGTCAAATAAATTGTGTGCATGTAGAATAGTCGAGCCCCCAGCGGCAAAACATGTAAGCATGTATCAATCATTTGAAGAAGCATTCTTATTATATAAAAACATTTGTGCCTCAAAGAAGTCCACTATTTCCACATTTATATTCCTATATGAAATGGCTCAAGGGACAAAAATGCACCCGGATACTCGGGGACTGTCATCGATAGTCGACACATCGAGTCCTGAAATACTCGAACTTATAAGAACTCAAAGAAGCACACTCGAACTTATAAGACCTTAAAGAGTCACACTCGAGCTCATAAGACCTCAAAGAGGCATCCCCTCGATATTAAGGCCAAGGCCATCACACTCGGGGACTAAAGGCTACAGCTGAAATAATGCAGCTCGAAAACATCTTACTCCTGTCATAAAACTAAAGACCTTCAAATACTTCAAAAAAATCGATTAAATCAGGCTACCCTTGGCAAAAGAAAATTATAAAGGGCTTCGATAAAATCAACCCTTGAATAATATGAAGGCTTAGATAACATCATCCTTCGAAAAATCTCAAGAGGTATTCGATTAATGTTGCATATAAAATTACAAATGAGGTTCAAATCAATTGAACCTTCAAAAAAATCGATTGAATATGAATACTAAAAATACATGCTAAGGCATACCAAAATTTTCAGTAAGTCTTTAGCCAGAAAGAGGAAAAAATTTATAGCCATTTTGGAGGCCGAATTGTACCTACCTAAAGAGCCTAAGGGCCAATGTAAAAGAGCCTAAGGGCCAACCTAAAGAGCATAAGGGCTAATATTTAAAGAGCTTAAAGGCTGAAGCACACCATGCTCGAGACCTTACCCAGCTCGGACTCAAAAGTCTCGAGCTAAAACTTAGCTCTAAAATCGAACCTTAAGTGGTAACATGTTATCCATCGTTGATCAAAACACAAACTTGAGGGTCTACTCTACCTCGAATTTGAATCAACACTCAGAGATTATAGCATCAAAAATCAAGCAAACTTTGAAGAAAAATTGAAGTCAAATGATCAAGGAAACTCCTTTCCTTTTTATATATACAAAATATATTACACAGGAGTCCCATAAAGCAAAAAATGAAAAAAGATAGAAAAAATTCTACATCCACCAGAGGGGCATTCCCCCTGGCCCAGTCATTTCCCCGGGGTTAGCTTCTTCGACAACCTCCTCCTCTTCATCATCTTCTAAGTCATATTGGAATTATCCTCATCTGCCTTAGCTTGCTTTATCTCCTCATAAAGATCGAAGTCCTTAGCATGGACCTCTTCGAGGGTCTCCCTCCGGGATCAACGTCGGGCATAGTCATTGCTTCTTTTCTCTCAGTTGGAAGCCCTTCTCAACTCCATCTGAGAATCGGTAGCATCCTTCAAATAGATGGCCACCGTCCTGTCGGCCTTGGCTTGTATTTCTCTGGATTCAGCTTTGACTTCCACAACTTTGGCCTTGGACTTCACAAGACCAGCATTGAGCTTGGCTATTCTGCCAGCCTAAACCAAGTTGCTCTCTTGAGCATTTCGAAGTTGAACCTAGAGGTCTAATACGTCGCTAGTGCATCATTTTTAGCCGCAATAAGGGTTTCCATATTCGCCTTCCATTATTGCACTCGGCTCGAACTTGATCTACCTCGCCCCGGAGCTGCCAATCATATCTAGCTTTTGCTGCAGCTGAGACATTGAAGTATTAGCCTCCGAAGATGGGAGAGGTAGCCCGTATTTTTTCAGAACAATGATTACATGTTTTCTAACTCACTCTCGTATACACGAGCTTTGGTCAACTCCAATCGAAGATGCTTCAGTTCTTCCTTTTTTTTTGTCAAGGAAAAGCCTAAGAGTTTTTTCCTCATTCGAAGCTCTACACAACTCAGCTTCACAATGATGAAATTCAATGTTCCATTTGTCGAAGGCCTACACAAAGGAAAAGAATGATCGATTAGACAAAAGAAGAAAGATGGCATTGGAGAAATTGCAGTGCCACTAAAAACTTACAATTGAGCAAACACGTTAAGCCTCCTCGAAGATTGAGCTTGCATCCACTGGGTCGGCCTCATAGACCCCAGCAAAACAACCCTGGAAGGGGTCGTTTTCACTCGGGACTTCGCCTAGCTCGGACATCTTCAAGTTCTGAGCATCCCTAATGGCATTCTCTGAGAAGGCCGAAAATGACGAGGAATGACTTGCTGTTATGGCCTCGGGGAGATCACTCAAGGCACTCTATTCAGGCAAAGTAGCTTCAAAACTCGCTCCATTTGGAGTACTTTCAGAAGTTTGAGAAGCAGTTACCACGTCAGGTGATGCAGGGCCTTCGTCCCATTTTTCTTTTAAAGTTCCTTCCTCGAGGCTAGGGGCCCCAATCTCAACAGGCTTGGTAGCCTCAAAAGATTTCCTAGTTTGAGTCACCAATGTTGAACCCTCAATCTCTTCACCATCATCGTCCATGTACTGGTGGACCGAGTCAATATCCACCTTGATGATGATGTTTTTCTTGCACTTTCGAGCGAGCTTTTCTTGGCTTTGAGTGTCCTTGCTTCGAGGACATTTTTCTCTTGTTATCCCCCTTTGGCTTTAGAGCCGAAGATCCTTCTTCCTCCCCAAGAGGGAGTGGCCTCATCTCGAAGAACTCACCAACATTTGCGATAGAGGAATCAGGTCACAGAAGAAAGAAATTCTTAATAAAGAAAGAAACATTATGACGCGTACCGTCGTGTTTTGCTTCCCACTTGCGCTTCGACAAGTCCTGCCACTTGCATTTTTCAATATATTGAAGTAGCAGCTAGTTCGTGAACCCAGTCCTCGAGGATTGTATTAGGCATCCACGGAGCTGGTGCGAAAAAGGGAAAGGAATAATTATGAGAATTTTAGCAAAATTTATGGAAAAGAACTAAAGCAAAGAAGTCCACTCACGTTCGAAGTTCCATTTCTCGGGGAACGACATGAACTTCTTGGGAATAACATCGAAGGTCCTCACCCGGATGAACCGGCTCATCCAACCTCGATCATTGCCTTCGTTGTTACTAGCAAATAAGGACTTGGTTGATCGGCATTGGAGTTTGATTAGACCTCGAAAATGTTGAGGTCGATATAATCGGATGAGGTGGCTGAGGGTGAACTCGAGCTCAGCCTTTTTGATGAAGAACCTTATCATTATTACTATCCGCCAAATGGACGGATGAATCTGGCCCAGGGTGACTTGATATCATCGGTAGAAATCAAGCACGAACGGGTCGAGGGGACCCAGCATAAAGGGGTATGTTACAAACTTAGGAACCCCTCTACGTAAATTTTGATGTCCTCCTTAGGAGAAGGTATTTGCAGAACGACCTTCTCTCCCCATTTACACTCTCTTTTCACAGCATCGAGGTATTTTTTCTCAATTGACCTTATGTATCTCGATGCTTGCTCTCGAAGGCCGGGGACGCCGGGAGGGTTCTCGACTATAAAGTCCTTTTTCAAGGAAAAATTGCTTGGTACGATCTCGTGAAGCGCCAGCAGTTTACCACCGGCAGACAGGAAGTAGAAGTAGAGTTTCCTTCTTTTTAAGGAACGAACTTGGAATTTTTTGCCATCGGTTCTTTAGAAAAAGAAGGAAGAAATGAATAAACCGACGAGGTTTTGAGCTAATACGACGAAGGAACAGGTGATAAAAAGGAAATGCATAGAGGAAAATAGGTGTTGCAAGGTGGAAACGTTCTAATGAGAAGAGAAAACAAGTATATATAGAGGAAAGAGGCAACGGTTCATTAATATTGATGGCCGACCGGCTCTAACGTGCATTTAATGCTTTTGGGAAAGAGAACCGATGGGGCGCTTTGGTCATTTCAACGCCTATGTCATAAGAGTTATGCCATCATAAAGGAATCCGGGAATTCAAATCGTTTCATATCATTTTATTCTAAGAAATACGGGGACTATCTGTATATGGTCTAAATCAGAGAGCTCAATTTTGAAGACTTGATCATACCCCGAGCTCGAGTTTGGAAGCTCGAAGTAAGAATTGAGCCTGGCCGGGATGTGCACACCTCGAGAAAAAAATTGGAAACCCGTTATAATCTGCCTCGAGGACAGTACAATTTCGATGACACTCAAGAAATAGCGGGAATTTCTCAAGGATACGTGGATCAAGGCATAAATTAAGGGATAAGATTTGTATGAAATAGTACGAGTCCGTACTAGGTTGTTATACAGCTGTACCAATAGAATTCATTACCATAATTGAAAATGTACCATATTAGTGTTTTCTCCTTCTTATATAAAGGGGACTCCAATCATTTGTAAAGATCATCCCATTCACAGCAATAGAGCATTCTACTCTGCTTTTCGCATTTACTGTGCTCCACTTCAGCTTTACTGTTTTTACTTTATTGTTTTTACTTTAATGCTCTTAAATCACCTCGAGGCCCCCCGAGATAATCGAGTTCGAGGTCCTCGTTGCTCTAACAACACTAGTTGGTTCATCAATTCTTCTTACTTAAACCTAATATTACTTGTATATTTACTAGTATTGGAATAAATCACATCCACAAATCACCTTTAATAGTTACTCACATTTTTCGAGGTAAACAAAATTAAAAATATATACCACTAGGCAGCGTACAACAACAAACCCAGTATATTTCCATAAATGAGGTCTGGAGAGGGTAGTGCGTACGCATGCCTTACCCCTACCTAAAGAACGCAGAGAGGCTGTTTTCAATTAACCCTCGGCTTAAAAAGAGTGAGACGAAGAAGAGGGAGGGGGAATAGTAGTACTAAACACTAGCAACAGGAGATACGATAACAGAAGTGAACTAAATCACATGACGAAGTAACGATCTACTTAAGAATATGCAGGAACCACTAGGCAGTGTGCCTAGGCTAATAATATTATAAAACTCAAAAGTAATTAAGGCAGGGGCTAGACAATACCTTTACATGATCGCTAAAGTTTGAACTTGCAAAATGTAACAACTTAGAAGTTAGAACTCATAATGCGTTCTAAGGTGCAAATACAAGATGATAAACTATATAACAAAAGCCAAATTGGCAATGTAAAGCTCAGCATATATCCAGTGGAACCAAGCGCAAAAATATCAAACTATGATGAAATTCTCCCTTGAACAATACCCTAAACAGCACCCCAAATAACATAAGTCCTCCCATTATCATCATCTGCTTACAACTCTTGTACGGATTGATTGACAGTGAGCTTTGTCCAAATTAAGCACTCCCCTAGCGTGTGACTTGAGGTCATAAAATGAATAAAAATCTGAAACAATTAAAGGTGCCATATTTCACATGCTTACCCAGCTCCCTTCGATGATATTCTTCAATAGCAAAAAGAGTCGGTTTCAATACTTATAGGAGTTAAATGAGAATCCCTACAATATTTCACAGCTTCCACAATTTGCATAGCCTCCGTTTGAACTTTTTTGCATCATCACGCATCTTCGCATTCGCATGAACAAGATTCCCCACCAAGTCTAACATAAACCAAAACAAGCTTCAACCTGGATTATGGCCACATGCCTCATAGCGTTACACTTCTACCAGACTGAAGGAGGTGACATCCAGCTAACTTGTGTGTATTTAACTCGAGGAATGTAAGCGTCCATGTTTGATTGTATTGTGTCTCTTCTCCAGCTCCAACGAGAATTGAAGGTCGTGCATAAAATAGGGGCTTCAACCACAGATGAGACTTGTTGAAGGTCACAAACTGTGAGATCAATTCTCAATTCCAGCAAAATCTGAAACATTCTAATTGTCATTGATGTACTCTATTGTATTCCTATTGCAATTTGCAAAGTAAGTAGACATAAAACTATAGAAGGGAAGCCTTGGAGCAACAGTAAATTTGTCTCAGTGTGACCTATAGGTCACGGCTTCGAGCCACGGAAGCAGTCATTAATGCTTGTGTTAGCTACAGTGATAGTGTAGTCCCACATTGGAATGGGAGTAATATGTACTTTGTAGACTATAACTGTAAATAGGACCTCTTGTATTATATGGAGTAACCAATATCACTAATAGTATTTTTTTTTTTTTTTGTATTCTCACATGGTATCAAAGCATTAGTGATAAACTTATCGATGTGCATCATTCCAGTGAATTCCGGGAAGAAAGACCTCGTAGCCGTGCAATTTTTCCGGCGACTTAAGAGGTTTTTCGCAACAAAATCACTTTCCATTGGTGTTGTGCAAAAGCCAACACTATCACAAGTCTCCTTAGGCTCAGGTGACCAAACTCCTATCAACCCAACCAGAAACTGCCTTCACATGCAACCTCACGCGCCAGAAAAAGAAAAAAATTTCCGGCGAGGTCTACTCCATGCGCCGACACGTAGAGTACTTTTCGGCAATTTTTTAAAAACATTTCCTTAGTACAGCTTGCTCGCAAGGGAATTCCGAGTCTATCCATCCTGGTTACGTTAAATTCTGACAACTTTACTGTCACGACCTTGAATTTCCACCGCCTAGACCATGATCGCGCCTAATATTTCACTTGCTAGGCAAGCCAATGTTAGAATATATTATTTATTTTTAATAATTGAATTGAATAATAAGAAATAACTGAAATAAGAATGCGAAAGTTAAAACCGCCAAATACCTACTATAAATCTCTGAACCTGGTGTCACGAGTGTACGAGCTACTAGAATAGTACATACAAGGGTCTAAAATAAATAAAAAGTCATCTAAATAAAAATAAACAGCTAAATATAAAGGGGAACGGGACTCCAGGGGCTGCAGCTGAGCACTCGTACATCAAGTCTCCGTAACTGTCTGATCCGAGCTCTCTAGTAGCCGTCGCTGGGACCGACTCCAAAATCTGCACAGAAGTGCAGAGTGTAGTATCAGTACAACCGAACTCATATACTGGTAACTGTCGAGCCTAACCTCAACGAAACAATGACGAAGTTAAGGCGGGTCACTGATCACGCCCAAGTGTATCCTCTAAATAGGATTCTGCGGACGTTGCAAGTAAAACCCGAGTATTATGCCCAGGGTCGAATCCACAGAGAGTCAACCTATCAACTGCTACCTTAAGACCCACTAAATTCTTTAGAACCAGCTTCCAAAGACTTTTGAATCACTGTTTGAGGTTTCTTTATGAACTAAAATTGTAGAAAAATAACAAGCTATAACTAATAACTAAGGTTGTAGACAAATATGAGAGACAAGCTAAGGTAATGACTTCCCCTATTGATGGAATCCCTTCTGTTTATGCTTCATACAAATTTACCAACTCACTTTATCAATCATGAACACTCACCTCACCGTAACTCTCTCCCGAGCAATCACACTAATATACTATTGCACTCTCCCAAAATACACCAGCTAGCTTTAATTAACACAGTTCATTTAAGATTACACCCAAGGCTTTGCTATTCCTAATCCCGCCTTTAAACTCGCAGATATAGATTCCTCTTATTACTTTAGGA
>MU743926.1:93007-124907 GCA_026770625.1 Nicotiana glauca | reverse complement strand
TATATATATATATATATATATATATATATATATATATATATATATATATATATATATATATATTGTGAACACAGTTTGACAATTTTTACACTGATTGTCAACCTACTCCTGTGCTTTCCATATAGCGGAATCAGAGAGTTAACTAACATCCAGCAAAATGCAGACTATTAAGGATATACACTTCTTTTCTTATACAATTCTTGAAGAAACTTATAATGGGGTCCTTCCTCCAATTTGAGTTCACCCGGAGGGAGTTATCCCTACTCTTTATTTGCATGCCTCAAGTTGGTGCATGCAAAGACTTCTCCCTTATTGACGAGAGCAAATTTTGACAAGGCATCAGTGTTTCTAGCTATTTAAGGTTTTACTTTCTACATCTATGTTAATTCTGGTTTCTTGAGTTGGTGCCTTTGGATGTGATTCTTTTTCTCCTCTTTATTTAAGAAATTATCAGATAAACAAAGTTTAAAGTGTTTCTTCCCGAAATAATTGCTATATTTGGATGGAGAAATGCCTTTGGTAAAGTATATGTTTTGTTCTTGCTGAAGGTTACAGAGGCTGGGCGGTCTTGAGTGGAAGAAAGTGGTCCATCAGCATCAAGGATGGAGGCTTATCACATGTATCTGGTTACATGCTGGTGTTATTCATCTGATTGCAAATATGTTGAGTCTTGTAATTATTGGCATACGCCTTGAACAACAATGTGGCTTTGGTATGTTATATGTTATGCTCTTCTTAGTTTTAGGATTTTCCCTCTCATTTTTTCGTTTTTATACTGAATTTCACTTACCTCTTGAAATGCAATTATATACTTAGTTAAAGTTGGTCTTTTCTATTGCAGTGCGCATTGGAATTATATACTTATTTTCAGGTGTTGGTGGGAGCATACTTTCTTCCTTGTTTATTCAGAGGAGCATCTCTGTTGGTGCTTCAGGGGCACTCTTTGGCCTACTTGGCGCTATGCTTTCGGAGCTTATCACGAACTGGTCAATATACACAAACAAGGTTTGTAATGCTACTCAATTGTTTCCAAAACAATGTTATAGGAACAATTTCTTAGTCTTTTTACATTTTCAATTCTAATAAAAGGTTCAGCTAGTGTTGCTATTAGAAACTACAGGGTGGAATGATAACGTTGCGCCATTTCTACTTATCATCCTTTTGATATTTCCTATAGGTTTGTGCACTCTTAACGCTTTTGGTGATAGTTGTGATCAACCTAGCAGTTGGAATCTTGCCTCATGTGGATAATTTTGCTCACATTGGTGGATTCTTGACTGGATTTCTCCTTGGCTTTGTTCTGCTTCCACGCCCTCAACTAGGGTGGATGGAACGTCAGAATCGTCCAGCTGGTGTTCGTGTGAATTCCAAATACAAGGGTTACCAATACGTATTGGGCCTGCTTTCTTTGATGCTGCTGGTAGCAGGGTTAGTCTTGACATTCTACTTTGGCTCTACATGTAGTGTTATGAGTATATGCAGTTACTATTCTCACACTCTTTTTTTCATCTGAAAGAAAATCGTATGCCCCTGATCAGATTATCTGTTTGTGCTTCAAAATGCAGGTTTATTGTTGGGCTGGTGATGCTATTCCGAGGGGTTAATGGATATGATCATTGTCACTGGTGTCACTACCTTAGCTGTGTTCCCACCTCTAAATGGAAGTGTGATGGAAATTAGAGATGATTGCAGAATTTGGCTTGTAGAGTTTTCCACTTTGGCCTGTAAAGCAGTCATTAGATCATTATTTCTTTTAGCATATTTACCTCTTTTTAGTTTTTAGCACTAGATATCTAGTTTTAGTCCATGTCATCATTTTACGGTTTTCCCCCGCTAAACAGACAGATTCTCATTAGATAATTCTTGTTGATATTTGCCTTGGATAAATTTAGATGGCTTTTGAAGCATATTTGCCTTCTTTTTGCCTTTACTTAATTATTTTCTTTCTGCTGAGATGAAAAGAAGGAAATAAAGGGCAGCACGATGCGCGAACCATTTCGCGTTCGTCTAGAGAAGGGTTGTACCCCAAGGGTGTGTGATGTAGGCAGCTTACCATGATACAAGTATCAGTAGCTTATTTCGTGGCTCGAAATGGAAAGAAGGAAATGAACAGAACAAAGAGAAGAAAAAAATTAAGTACCAAGCCCTAGGACTAAATGTTTACTTACATATGGAACAACCCTTGAGAGTCCAGTGTTGAATGCATGTTAGACCTGATTACTGAGTCATGCAACCTGGATGAAATGGTCACACGCTCACCATTATACAACAATCACACTAATATTTATTTTGGACACCAGTTGAAGAGATTTTACCATGTCACTTGGAAAAATTCAGGAGGTAAAACTAGAGAATTGGAGGAAATGCCAAAAGAGAAATCTGTGATGTGTATGGTGATGGTTTTAGGGGTTGCCTTAATAATTCAGGACGCTGGTGCTGCTGAAGAATGTAGCACAGTGACAGCACTTGTAGCAGCATGCTCCAGCTTTGTGAACTATGGCACACCAGATCCAACTCCAGGTGCGCCATGCTGCGTTGCTATGACGACCCTAAGCAATATAGCTAGCTCCACCGAGATGCGCCAGGCCGTCTGTAGATGCGTTATGGACCTTATTACTACTTACAACCCAAATGCTACTGCCATTGCCACTTTGCCTGGTTTCTGTGGTGTTTCTCTTGGTTTCACCATTGACCCCAACACTGACTGTGAATAGTAAGACATCACTTATCGCCTATTATTTCATAGTTGTTTTGTTTGTTGGTTTTGCCATCCAATATTCAAGGTCCACTGACCCTACTAGCTCTGGTTAAAGAACTCCCTACCAAGAAGTTCTCTACTCTCAGGGCGAAAACCCGAAAACTTTGTTTTAAGGGGTGGAGGTATTTAAGCATGACCACCACACACCTTGGTGGTTAATATTTCATAGTTTTATCACAATATCTGATCAATCTTTTCTTTTCTCTTTGCAGTGTCTCTTAACAAATTGGTCTCTCGAAAGTGATGCTGAAGAATGAATTACACTTGCCTTCACCCTAATCAAGGAGAGCAACCTTACTAGAGCAGTTTGTATTTTGTTTTTAATATGCTGAAAATGTTGTTCTTTCCTTTTTCTCTTCTTCCCTTATTTCTATAGAGGAGATAGTAGCACGTAATGACACACACATTGTTAAAGGACTATACCTTTGCTTTGTTATTCTTGCTAACTGGAAATGAACTTTTACGAGCTAAGTAAAAGCACCTAGCTTATCTTACTCCGCCTATTCTATTACAAGGGAAACTAAACAAAGATCAGTCTTCACTTGCTTTGCTGAGTAGAATGATGTGAATAACACGTAGACTGTTCAACATTGACTCACAGCAGGCTATGCAATTGCATGACAGACAAGAAATTCTACAGCAACTAAAAAATAGCAAAAAGAGAAAACATTACATGAAGCTGAAAAGCAAAAGAAAGGAAAATAACAAAAGTAATTAGTACTCTACTCATAGCCCGTTTGGCCAAACTGCAAAAATCAACTTATTTTGAGAAGTGTTTTTTTTTCAAAAGTGATTTCTCAAAAGTATTTTTGGTGAAAAACAGTTTGTGTTTGGCTAATTAGTTTGAAAAACACTTCTGAGAAGCAATTAGTGTTTGGCCAAGCTTTAAAAAACTACTTCTAAGTGTATTTTTCTCAAAAGTATTTTTGAAGAAAAGCTACTTTTTTCTGCTTCTCCTCAAAAACACTTTTTTTTCCTTCCAAAATCTTGGCCAAACACTTTAATTTTTGGCCAAAAGTACTTTTGTCAAAATAAAAAATACTTTTGAAAGCAAGCTTTTGGCCAAACAGGCTATTACTCGGATTGAAAATTTGTCTTGTCTCGTAAACTACGGAGAAAGTAAAAAGGCCGCAACCCACGAGTTTAACTTTTTCGCTACTCCTTACTTGCCTCGATCAAAGTATCCATGGGTTCCAATATGTTTGTTAGCACGTCTCCATCTTGGGTAAATCCACAAGAAAACATAAGAGAAAAGTAAGAAGTGCAGCTGTATATCCTCTAATAACTTCGGGATCAGCTTCATGTGGGGCTGCTGGGTTCCAAAGGAGTGCCATTTTTACCCAAATACCCATTCAACTCCAAAAATAAGCGATTTTTTTGGGTGTTTTGACACATATTAAGAAATTCACCTATTAGCATTAATTAGCATGAAATTGACCATATTAACATTTACTATCTCACATAAACATTCCTAACACATATTCCAATACTATTTACTCCAAGGACAATGTAGGAAAAAAATAATTAATTCATTCTTGAAATCCAGAAAAATCACTTATTTTGGAATACAAAAAAAAGGCCAAAAAATCACTTATTTTGGATCGAAGGGTGTAGTATTTTTTGCATTTTATTCTTCAATTGAGGATTAGAGCATAGGGAGCCTTGGAGTAAGGATGGAGTTCTCTATGTATGACATATAACTGTGAAAGCATACATTAGGGGTGGCAAACGGAGTCGGGCTAGTCGAATATGAACAGGTCAAAACAGGTAATTCAAAAAATGGATAAAATATCCAACTCGACCCGTATTTGTGACGGATAAAAACCGGGTTTATCTGGCGGATAATATGGATATTCATATTATCCATGGCTTCTTAAATATGATCACTTATGAGAGAATTCTAGTCTTCCAAACTTGAGGAATCTAATTAGAGGCTTTACAAATGTAAAAGTTAAACACATTAGTTATTTATTGGTTAAGCATTTTCTAAGTGGATAATATGGTTCTTTATCCATATTCGTCCTTGTTTTTAAATTGTTCATTATCCAACCCATCTTTTATGGATCATATGGGCGGATAACTGTTTTCTTTTAACCGTTTTTCCACCTCTAGCAGACATTAATGCTTGCATTAGGGTAGAATGTCTACATCATAATCCTAGAAGTACGATTCTTTCCGAACCCTACATGAATGCGAGATACTTCGTGCACTGTCTATGAGGCTTAAAGCAATCTCATGGGACCCAAAATATATGGGAAGAAATATTTCACTTTTACTAATGATTGTGCAACCACTTGGGGTCAAAAGTCATCTAATAAAAGGCAGCTTAAAAGTAAAGAACTTTAGCGTAGACATGAAAGGTAATCCCTCCGTGAATGCATAGTCCATGTAAGCGAAAATGACTGCAAAATGAAAACTGAATGTCACTATCCTACATTTCTTTTTCTTTTAATCAAAAGAAATGTAAACAATAAATTAAAAGATGAACAAGAGAATTCCAGCTCAAAAGTAATATATGTTCGACTAAAACGCATATGGAGTTGAGAAGGAAAACCAGTCACGCCGGTTAAGTCAAAAGTGCCTCAGCAACAATATTCTTTTGTTGCTTCATATGCTTAAAAGTTGCTCCTGTCACATTGATAGTGTAAAACTAACATTTTTGCAAGTCCCCAATTCAAGTGATGGTAAAATGGGTACATTTTATCAAATGTTGTAACAAGCAACATTAACAAATTAACAGAAGACATACCTAGACAAGCATCAAACAAGATAATTAACTGCAAACCCGTTATTTTTCACTCTACAGACACAAGTCTTGCATCAACTTGGCAAGTACTTACCTCTGGTCACATTGAGACCAAGACTGATTTTTACTAGTATTACAATTTGTACAGCATGACTAAATTGCTTCGCAATTATCAGAGGAAGCATCTCTACTGTCTCAAGCAGAAGGGAGAGCTGAAACGGACAGCACGTTGATGATCAGGTGTCCCTACTCTGTCTGAGCGACCTGATCCTGGTTTTGCTTTGCTCCTAAAGTTACCAAGTGATCTCCAACTCTTCTCTGAATTTGTATCTGCATCCACAAGTCCATCAACTTGCTTTCTTGAATCAATTTTCTCAAACTGCAATCTTTGCCTAGGTGCGCTGTGCGACCTAAGTTTCGCAAGGTATGATTCCGTATTAGACATATAGTTGGGATGACCTGGGTACTCCCCGAACAAGCTTCGTGAGCACTCACTCCTCGAAGGAGAAGGGCCTCTTCTACTGCTACTCCCTGGTCTGGACAATGTAGAGTGCACGCCAGGACTGCACTCAACAGTCCACGCCGCTGACTGCTCAGTTTCTTGACAAAATGCCAGTGACCTTAAAGATGAAACTTCCCCTGAAGATATACTAGGATTTGGTTTCATATGGTTTGCCAAATGCCTTGATACGGAGTTGACAGTTCTCGTTCCCTGTGCATTATCGTTCCAAGATGAAAAATAATGTGAATTGTGAGAGTTTTTCTCACTTGGTTGGGGGTTTAGACGAGGTTTCCATGTGTCTATCTCAAGTATCTTGTCAGTGCTCTCATCTTGATCTCCAACACCTTTTTGCAGGGTAATGTCTCCGTAGCCATTTGTTGCACATTCCTCCATCCAGTGATGTATCCACTGGGAAGCCAAATGTGATCTATCCTGACCGTAGCTCTCATGTGCATTCAATTTAGAACCAGATTTCTGCATATAATAACGAAAAAGATTCAGGATGCACCAATGCATGCATGACTGAAATTTGCGGACATCTAACTGAAATGAGTTTTCCTGTTGTGTTTGGTTCAGTTATAAGCACAGACATCCACTTCTATGGGTGTTAGAATGGCACACTGCGAACGTACTCATAGCACTTCAGCGTAAATGGTTAGTATAAGGTCCCTTTTACTTCTAAGAGCTTCAGACATCTCTCTGGGAATGTATATGCTTCCGAGGTCTAACCATGTGTGAAGCTTAGAAAGACAAAATAAATATAAATCAGAATTACTGGAGAGTGGTACCTTCAGGGTTGGCCCATGGTATTTGCAATTGAAAGAATACTGTTGTGGATCATATTTTCTCGGAGTTGCAATGCCCTGCAAATGATTTATGCTTTAGAAGATAAGATGATTACCATACAATATAATCAATGTATAAGTTCAAAATTAATCCATGTCAATAGTTGTTCTGAACAAAATATTTGAGGTAAAGTATTAATCTATGAATATACCTGCATGCTACCACGTAAACTTCAAATTATCTTACCAATTGAAGGAGATTAACAAGATTAATTTGTCAAAAGAAACATTCAAAATAACCTAGCTTTTACTGAGCTCATCTCTACAAAATAATACTTACAGGATGCTCAAATCGTGAAGCTTTGATGCTGGAATAAGGAGGATCTGAAGTTATAGTCCGGTTAGCAGAAGCTCGAGCCTGGATTCGAGCCATGGCTTGCATACGTCGGAGCATATCTGCACTTTGTTTCCTCACAATACGACCTCTGACTAATGCCTGCAGTTTCACTAGTCCTTTCAGTGCCCTCAATGCCCTTCTAGCCTGCAACATACCCCACAGAACATTAAAGGTTGATTCATCTTAGCCATCATGTGTGAATCTAAATTCTATATCACCCAAGAGATATTGCAGTTTCGTTTGATCCCATATCTCAGGTGAGTTTCCTGAGTCTAAAATTGATATGATACTTGAGCACTAGATACAACATAATTAGTAATAGGCTGAAAGGTTATCAATCTTTTTCTTAAACCATGTTGCATCTGTCCTATTAATTTCATCTAGTAGGTATCATCCAGTGAGAGCATGCACCATTTAAAATGAAATTCTCTTAAGACAGGTCCAAAGGCGGCGGCTTTATGTTAACTTTTAAGTGTTCGATTAACACCAATGTGGCTGTATATTGCCAGCAGCAGCTGAAGCTGAACACGCCCTCCTCCTCTCGGACTCCACATATATAACTGAAAATTTTCAAATGTATATAATGCATATTGAACCTGCACCTATAGTCACAAAAGTGTAGTTGTGCAGTGATACACTGCACCATTGATCTAATTGTAGGATTTGTCTAAATAGAAATCTCTCGATTATCGAAAGACTCATCATTATATTCCTCGTCAGATTCTAATATGTCCATGGACATCATTAATCAGTAATTTGTTAATTTTAACACCCCTACCCCCCTAAAAGGGTCGGCCTAGTGCTGCATCTCATATTCTTCACGGGAGTGAAATAGGGTAGTTGGGAAGTCATTTTCCTGAATCTCGTCACCACTTAACCACCTCATAAACATACCTGAAGAAGACAAAAATACTATAGTAGTGAAAGACACTGATATCTGCTTCAGAAAGGGATAGCAAGATGAGTCACTTTAGTCATTAGCTTAGCTAGTCCACTACTTCGGTTGAGCAAGACATTAGAAGAATCAACTCATGAGAGAAAAACAACTCAAAAGACAGATCTGAAAACTGTAATAAATGGTTCAATAAGGTCCTATATTTGATAGTACTACATAAGATGATTGGAGTCGGACAAAATTTCAAAACACACAAACCACAGTATTCGCTAGAGTAATTACTAGTACTATCTTTTTCAATGAGCTGTACCTGCCACCCCATATTTTCAAAATATCGTTAACGTACACAACAATTAAAATAAGGCTATTTCTAGCACCACTAAGCATCCTACTTCAGGAAGTGAACAAAACACGTTTTGCCTTTCCCTACACCGTTCCTTTCCGTGTGTTATGTCCGTACCCCGTTTTATTTATTGTAGATAGATTTGTGTCTAGGTAGGTAGGAAACTGAACTGAAGTTGTCTAAAATATTAAACAAAACAAACTTCTTTTCTAAACTTAAAATAAACAAAATTATTTCTGTGTTGATACGGTTAAATACTCCTAAAAACGAAGCAAATTTCCATACCTTTTTGAAACCCAAAAAGGTTTAGCCAAAAAAAAAAAAAAAAACAGAGTGGCAACTGAATAATGGAAGATTTAAAAGAGGAATGAAAGTGACATGACAGACAAGGAGTGGATAATTTTGAAACCACACATGCTATCATTTCGTAACGATTGCGAAGTCACTATGCAACTTGTCAGTTGTCTAGTATATCAACTAATTTTCCTAAATTCAGAATTTTAAAATTATTAGCAATTCCTAAGAAAAAATAAATAAAAATTAAGTGAAAACTACTAACCAGGTAAGCTCGAAATTCAGACTGAATTTTAACGGCAGCCCATTCACGGCGGCGGTCAGTGCTGCCGCTGACATAAGCCTTTGAGGACCTACTACCGCTTGTCAACCTAACGACTTCGGCCGCCGCTTGAGCCGCCGCTAAAGCAGCCTCCGCAACCGCCGCAGTGGCTGCTGCCACCGCTATCGCGTGCTTGTTCGCGTCCAACGCTTCAGCGTAGGGGCTCGCTGTTGGCTCTTCATTCCCATAATCAACAATCTCTGCTCCCACACCTCCAACAATGCTTCTCCCACTGCCACTGGAAGATTTCCCGAGACCCCACTTCTTACTCTTTGTCTCTTTCGCCGCCGGTGATGATTCCGACGACGGAGATTTCTTGGAGCCCAAAAGCGAACGTAACCATCTGCTGGCTTTACCCATGTATCAGTTCATTTTGCCGAATGATTTGCAAGAGAAACATAAATTACAAGAAGGGAATTGCATAATTTTGGTCGTGAGAGAGTGGTAATGAAGAACACGCGAGGTTAGAGAAGTATGGGCTATGGGCTTGGTTTATAAGGGTGGTTGGAAATTGGGGACCCTTTAAGTGTAAAGAAGACGACTTTTGACAGGTAAGAATTGGGTCCTTGTGCTTCTCCAATGGCGCCCACTCTTCCGTCCTCACATTACAATATCTCGGCCTTCTCTATACCTTTGTGTTAATACAATATCTTTTTCATCGTAACGTCGATATAATCCTTGTTTGGATCCGCTCTTCTTTTTTTCTTTTTCGAATTCCACGTGTATGGCATAATTTTTTTTAATTTAATGATGGCATATAATTCCTTTTTTTTTTCGTAATAAGGGAAACAAAATTGAGGGTTTGGCCATTATTAGTTATTTTTTAGTTTTCTATGTGTAAGTTTGTTCGTGTCGGATCGACATTTTCAATTTCTTACGTTCTCAATCTATTTCAAGATGTTTGACATTACTATAGAGTTTATTTTATCGTCCTATATTTTGATTAGTGTAGGCAAAATATGTAAATAGCTCCTCCAAGTTGTTCACAACGGTCATTTGAATACCTTAACTAATCTATTTATCAAGTAGACACCTCAAGTTATTTTTCAGTATATCTCTTAAATCCTTCAAGGTAACATAGCAAAACGTGTGTACTACACTCGCGTTTTAGCAAGTGAAACCTTTCAAAATTATTTTTTTTTCTTTTTTTAATTTAACTAGCGGAACTCACTTTTCCTCAATCTTTCTTCTCTAAATTTTTCTTCCGCTATTCACTGCTCTTAACCCTCCATTCTCAACACCACAACTTTACCATGGCAGTGAATTTGCAAAACAGTAGAAGCCATGGAAAACCCCGGTGTGTAGAAGCTGTTGAAAATAGTAGAAGCTATTCACTGCACAAGTTTTTTTTTCATCCATTCCTCTTCAGCCAATCCCAAGAGGCAAAAATTGATTGTGAAATAGTGGTGTCTTCAGCTGCAATTAATGGAGTTTGCCGTATCAGATTTTCCGGCAAAAATTTGGCTAGCAAATAAGGTCAAAGAACAACGACGCTATTGCTATGGTTACATTGGCTACTTCTAAATCCTGACTCAGAAGCAAAAACAACAGACCCCAGAAATTCAAAATTTTGCAGCAATATGGACGATAAACAGGAAGTGGTTCATGATTGTTGCTGGTGGTCATGGCTGTTAGTGGCGTCTATGGCTATTACCAGTGTCAGTGGATGTTTGGAAATGGCTGTAGGCACTTCGAGGAGGAAATGGTCGTTTGGACAGAAGCAGCGACACCTTAGAGAGGAGGTTGGACGACTAGAATTCATAGGGGGATTAGGGTCTGCTCTTGGTTGAAGAAGAAGAGGGGGCGACTGAGAGGGGTCTAGGTATCTAGGGTTTCAAGGAAGGAGGCAAACATATCTTATTAATATTGTGTTTCTCTTTTCCTTTTTTATTAACTATAGACAAAAAATTTTAAAGAAATAATAGGTGTCATCTTTTAATTTGTTAATTTGCCACGCCATTCGTGAGTGTAGCTCACCTATAAGATCTGTCATTTTGAAGGGTTTATTGAGTTCAGTTTTTAGTCACGTGATATGTTTAAATGAAAAAGATCTCAGTTGAGGTGTTTAAATGACTGTTTTGGACAACTTGGATGGGTTGTTTATGTATTTCGCCATTATTGTAACTAATGTGACATTGGAACTTAATTTAAAATATCTATTTTAGAAGTTTTATGATAAGATTTTTACATTTTTATACACTATTGGAAACCTTATTACCCTGCCTACTCAAGTTTTAATCTAATTACATAATATATACAAAATTATCAATTATATACATTTTAATGAATTTAATGACAATTAATTAATTCCCAAAATCACCCTAACGTACATATCCCACTCCCCCCATGTTTCTCTCTCCATATCCCACTCCCCCCACGTTTCTCTCTCCATACCCCAACGTATCTTCAGTACCCCCCCCCCCCTTAATTAACGCTTGTTTTCACTCTTCTTTAAAATCCCTCTACATTTTTTCACTCTTCTTCAAAAATTCGTCTCTATTTTTTTTACAGATTCCAGCTCTTAATACTCTACTAAAATTGTAGTTGCTTAAATTTTTAATAAAGAAGAAAACACTCTCGAAGATTAGCCCTAAAAACCTAAAGTAGGTGATATTCCTACTTTTGATTTGAGTGTTTTCTCACATGATTCACCCAAAAAAGTTTCAAAATCAACATATGCAAAAGCAGAGACCAAGCCCAGGCTTTCCCCACGTGAAGCTATGGCAAAAGCTCGAACAAAACATAAGCACGATAGGGATAATGGTGAAGCCTCGACGTCTGTTAAATTTGTTAAACGGAAGGGCAAAGAAATTGCTTCTGATGATGATTTTGTCGAAGAAGAAGTCTGCATACGGTAGAAATCGACGGCTCGATTTCACGAGCGTTAAGGCATCTTGAGGGTTATCAGTAATTGACCCCGAGAATTCTCAATGGGCAACTCCGAGATAGTATAAGCGATGACTAGCCCTGAGGCAAGGTGAATTAGTGGTCTAGGCAGATCAAGGTGGAGTTCCCAAGGTGCATACATATAGCTGGCCTAGTCTAGTGGGCTAGTCAGAAAAGCGAATCAAGGCATTAAATGGTTGTGTCAGCCCCATATCTTTGTAATTAATGTATTTGTACTTTGTTAGGATTCCCCATCCTATAAAAAGGGGATCCTTGTAATTTTGTAGAGGTTGGCCACTCAATACCAAGACATATACAAACATTCTCTCCGCTCCCTAACATATTCTCCTTAGTTCATTACTTCATTTATTGCTTATATTTATTGTATTTTATCTATTGTTCTTCATTTATTACTTATTATTATCTATAAAGAGCCATCATTGATTCAATTATTACTGTTAGTATATTTGGTTTGATCGACATATCGTTTTAAAGCTCTTACTTTTTAGAAAATACCTTTCTGGGTTGCTTTTGCTTTTCCAGCATTCGTCCCTTCAGTAGCCTTTTGCGCGGGTCCTGCTCCTGCGCTTCCTAACCTCTTAAGTAAGGGGCTTAGCCCGCCCGCCTATCGATCAAAGAGGTTGAGAGTAAGCGCAAGCTCACCGGAATCTTGAAGAGCTTCCCTTCATTCGCTTCGCGGGAGCCGCACAACATATAGCTGGAAGTCAGGTTCTGGTAATTGCATATTTACATTTGTATCACGATAATCTTTCTAAAGCTTCTTTAGTATAAATTCAGTCCTTTGTTTTAGTTGTTCGAGGAGAAAACGCCAACCATAGTCCCACTAATCTAATATAATAAAAGCTAATGGAACATGCTTATACTTGGTCAGGAGGGAACCCCTAAGATAAGAGGAGGATATAGAAGCAGATTTAGTTGCAGGTAGGAGCGAGTTTGATGAACTGCACATCTAGGCACGATTGCAGACATACACAAATGGGGTGCCGCTTGCCTTAGTGAGCTCGAAAAAGAGGAAGAACAGGGAGGATTCCTCGTCATTTGATTTGCATGGTTACCTGCTGCTTGTGTCGCCGCTGATGAAGCCACATCCGGAAAGTTTTAATCGCAGAGGCCCTCTCACTGCTAAATCTTTCATATAGCATCAACTGCATAACAATCAATGTAAAAATAGATCACGGATTTTTAGAATCCCATAATCAAATTTAATTGTTATTACCGTTTGCACTGTAAACAGTTTGGCGCCCACCGCGGGGCTAAAAATAATAGTGGTTATTTTCTTGCTAGTTGAGCCATGTAACGCAAGTTATCTTTCACATTTTTTCTTGTCCAAGATCTTTGATTTCATGTAAAAATGTCTAACTCAGTAAACACACGTGAAAACATCAAACTTGAAGACCATGGAGAAAATGATGTTGACGTCACAGGTGTCGGTGTACCACCACAAAGCCCTAAGGACGCACCAGAACTAATTCCCGTGGATGCGATTTCACGTGACGCTCAACACGTTGAAATAAGCTCCCACACCAACAGGAGCATACACGTGGTGAGACGAGGAATTCGGTGATGTGAATTTCGTAATTTTTTGAGAAGTGGGCCCGGGGCTCGGGTTTTTCCAACTTCGTGATTTTTGGTGTTTTTCGAGTTCTTTCAATTGAGTTATGTTTCATTAGTCTATTGTAATATATTCCTTGTGGTTTTGATCAGATTCGGCGCGCGAGGAGGTTGATTTGATAGGAAAAGGCATATCGAGCTAGACTTGTGGCCGGCTTGAGGTGAGTAATAGATGTAGATGATGACCTGAGGGTTTGAAACCCCGGTATGTCACACTGTGACGCTATATTGAGGCGAGACACGTACTCTATGAGGAGTGCGGGGTCATTTGTGATTGGGTACGATGGCTTAGTCCATCCCGAGTGATGTTCATACTGTGTTCTTGACTAGAGATTATTGGTAAACATCTTACTTGGATTTTTATGATATATCTGGGCCGTGTGCCAATTATTTGAATCCCTTAGGGATTAATATCACTGCTTCCATGATTCTTAGCATGTCATATGATTTCAGTCCTGAGTTAAACTTTGTTTCGAAATGCTTAGTCACATTCCTAAGGTTTTAAAAACTTAAACTATATTTTCCTAATAATTGGAACTGAGGACTATAACATGACTTTGCTGTGTGGCTCACATGCATATTCTGGACTGAGTGTGGATCGGGCTGCACGCTGCAGCGATGATACGATGATATTGTGCTTGGGTTGTATGAGCCCCTCCGGAGTCTGAACCCCTACAGTGAGCGCGGGTAACCAAATGGATCGGGCTACGCGCCGCAGCGGTGGGGGCAAGGGTATTCTCTAAGATTGATCTCCGTTCAGGCTATCACCAGCTGAAGATTAGGGATTCTGATATTATGAAGACGGCTTTCAGGACGAGATATGGGCACTATGAGTTTCTAGTTATGTCTTTTGGGCTGACTAATGCCCCAGTCGCGTTCATGCATCTGATGAACAGTGTATTTTGGCCGTATCTGGATTCATTTGTTATCGTTTTTATTGATGATATCCTGGTATACTCGCGTAGCTAGGAGAAGCATGCTCAGCATTTGAGAGTGGTATTACAGAGGTTGAGAGAGGAGAAGCTTTATGCAAAGTTCTCCAAGTGTGAGTTCTGGCTTGGTTCTGTGGCTTTTCTGGGGCACGTGGTGTCCAGTGATGGTATTCACGTTGATCCAAAGAAGTAAGTTCCCATGAATTTCTAGGTTAATTTCACAATAGAATCATGTTTTTGGTTCATAAAACTTACCTACAATAGATTCTCTTTGAATCCCTCCTCAATTCCCCTCCAAGAGCTCTCAAACTACTCAGCTAAGGTGGAATATGGCTAAAACTCGCGGATGAAATGTTTATAACTTTCTGCCCAGCTTCTGAACTTCCTTCTATGCGATTGCGGCCCAAGACTCGCGATCGCGAAGGGCAATTTTTCCAAGACCCAAAAATACTCTATGCGATCGCGAACGAAGTCCTGCTAACGCGATGCTTCCTTTCTCCAAACTACACGAATGCAAGCCTCCAACTGCGAACGCGAAGGGCAATGGCCCCTGACCCTCAAATCCTTCTATGCGAACGCGAAGGGTCTTATAGAAACGCAAAGCACCACCATCTAGTCCTCCGCAATCGCGAACACTCGAACGCGAATGCAATGAACAAATTTCCTGCCTCCCAAATTGCTTCTACGCAATCGCGACACCGTCCTCACGATCGCGAAGGGCAAACACCCTGCAACATTAGAACAGTAGAATCTGTCACTCCAAAATGCCAAAATTGGTCCGATTGACCACCCGAAACTCACCTGAGGCCCCCGGGACCTCAACCAAAAGCACCAACACATCCTAAAACCTCATTCAAACTTTTTCCTTGTTTCTCTGGGAATACGTACACAAAAAGGAAAAACAAGAGAAGCAAAGGCGGGGCAGTCCTAATCTCTATCTCCACTATCCTCCGAATCATCTCTGGGACCTTCTTCCAAAGCAACTAAGAACGCCTTTTCCTCCTCCAACTCTCGGGCCTCCTCGATCTCAGTTGAGAGATCGGCACCTTTAGCACTGGCTTCCTCTAAGGCTTGCCTCCTTGCCTTTTTACTGGCATGAGCAACAGCTTGAACCAGTTTTTGCTCAGCCTCCACCGATATATTTTGGGCTATTTAATTCGTAGTAGCGGCATCCTTCAGATAGGTAGCGACTTTTTCTTCAACTTTGGACTTCACCACAGATAGCGCAGCAATCTCTTTTCAAGCATCTTGGAGGAGACCCTGGGTGGACGCCAATTCTGAGGTCACTACCTCGTTTCGCTTCCTCATCTCGAGGATCTTCACATTCTTTTGCCCGATCTGTGAAGGAAAAAATATGTTAGTGAATATTGAATTATGAGAACGATGAATGGAGTTACAAATGAAAAAATACCTGCTCAGCAAGATCAGCCTTTTCTTGGAGCACTCCCTCCAAAGTCGCCCGAACCTCACCTAATTCCTTCTCCTTTCGAGCAGAGGAGGCTTCCGATTCCTGCAGTCTCGAGGTGATCTTCTCGACCTTCTTTTCATGGCATGAAAGCTCCTCTCGGAGCCTGGAGAGGGTGTGATCATACATTTTCTTAGACTACGGCGAAACAAAAGAGTCAGAAAAATGAGAAAAAGATACTTGAGACTAAAAAGGTATACATGAACAACTATCACCTGCTACTGGAACCTCTCCGCTGCCTTGGTGGCGTTGGGAGCGTTGAGATTGGTGTCCTCGCTAATATCGTTGACATTATTAAAGAAGTCACCAAACACACCTCCCCCTTGAGAGGACCCCTCGCGTTGGCAACATTCGGGTCCTGAGCGTCCCTTAACTCCCCCCACGAGACCAGAGGTCCAACTTAAGGCCATCCAGGGCATCGATATCACTAATGGGAAATTCCTTCCCCCGACAAACTCCGGGCCAGACCCTTTGAAATTACCAATAATAGTATCCTCGGCGGGGGCTGCACCACGACCAAACGGGGGCTCAGGGTCGCATCTGCCCCCTCTTCGAGGCCATTCGAGGCATGAGCTTGAGCCGATTTAGCTGTTCCCGACTCAGTGCCTTTCGGCACAGACACTTGGGGGGCTTCCATGCCTAACTTTCTCCTTCATGCGAAAGAAGCATCATCTCCATCATTGCCCTCATAATTGCACCCCATTCCAGAAGCTGAAGACGAGACCCCGGCTTCGGCTCGAGATTTGCTATAACTGGCTTTCCTCGCAACATGGGACTCAACGGCCGAACCTTTCTTCCTTTTTTTTTGCCTTTGTCAGGCTCTAGAGCCTCCTCCTCACCATCAGGAGGTGGTCTCATCTGCACTCCTTTGCCAAGGCCTACACAAGTATAGTGGTCAAAATTTGTCAGCACAAAGGATATGGTGAAGAGATGCAAAAAACATAGTGAGAGCGGCAAGAAGGATTTTACCATGATTCTTGGAAACCCACTACATTTTGGCTAGGTCGAGCCAAGACCGCCCAAGATACGGGAATGAAGCATCTAATCGCTTGATCCATCTCTACAGATCCTGAATCGCTTCGGGGTATCAAGCGGTAGCTACAAAAGCCAATGGGAGATAATTTTTTGGAAGAAAGTTAAGAAGGCCACAAAGCATGATTCGAAGGAAAAATACTTACACTGTGTATTCCACTTATCCGGGAATGGCATCTTCCCGGCCAGGATGATGTCCGAGGTCCTTACTCGGATGAACCTTCTCATCCACCCTCGATCTTTATCCTCATCAATGCTCGAGAAAAATGACTTCTTGGACTGAGAGTGAAGCCTAATTAAACCTTGATAAAACTGAGGACTATACAATCTTATCAAATGATCGAGAGTAAAAGTCGCACCCTCGACCTCATTGGAAAAGTAGCAGAGCATGTAGACTATCCTCTAGAAAGATGGATAGATTTGACCAAGCTACTTGGTACTTTTCACAGAAATCGAGAATAATCGGATCTATCTCCGGGGAAGAAGGGTTTGAAGAATCGACCAGACCCAAAGTGAACGGGTAAGTATATACATAAAGGAAACCCGCTTTGTGATCCGTTATGCTTTCATTAGAATGGGGGATCTCAACCAGCACTGCCTTCCCTTATCGAAAGTTTTCTTTCACTTTCCCTATATCGGTCACAATGCTAATATATCGGGACACGTGTTCACATCGTCCCGGTATAGATGAAGGTTTGTCGATAGAAAAATCCTTCACCGTATCGAGCTCGACGGGAGCACACTGTTCGATGGTGGGTATAACTTTGGGGTTTCCTTTGGATTCCTGGGATGAAGAGGCAACCTTGTACTTCTTAGGAACTGTCTTGGAAGTTCTAGACATGGTGATGGGTAAAGCTTTTCTAAGAAAGTAGGCAAAGGATCGAGAACGAAAAAGAATGTGAAGGGAGATGGATCTAGCTTTACAAATTTGAAGACATTGTGAAAGTATGAATTACCAAACGACTGAGGCATTTATAGGAGCCATGTAGGCAGTGGAAAGGATGAACTAACACCGATTCATGAGCTTCTCGATAGTCATATTAACGATGACCCTTGTCCGATTTTTTAGTATGGCATTTAATGCTCTGACAGGCTGACATCATAGCGATGATGCTTACGAAGTAAGAGCTCAAAACTATTTCCTATCACTTTGTTGTAGTAAATATGGGGACTATCTAATATGGTAAAAATTGACAACTCGATTTCACAAGCGTCTAGGCATCTCGAGGTTATTGGTAATCGACCCTGAGAATTCTCAATGGGCAACTCCGAGATAATGTAAGCAATGACTAGCCCTAAGGCAAGGTGAATTACCGGTCTCGACAGATCATGGTGGAGTTCTCTAGGCGCGTACATATAGCTGGCCTAGTCTAGTGAGCTAGTCAGAATCAAGGTATTAAATGGCTGTAGCAGACCCATATCTTTATAATTAATGCATTTGTACTATGTTGGGATTCCCCCTCCTATAAAAAGGGGATCCTTGTCATTTTTGTAGAGGTTGTCCACTCAATACCAAGAAATATACGAACATTCTCTCTGCTCTCTAACATATTCTCCTGAGTTCATTACTTTATTTATTGCTTACATTTATTGTGTTTTATCTATTATTCTTCATTTACTACTTATTATTGTCCATAAAGAGTCATCATTGATTCTATTATTACTGTTAGTCATCCGCCGACTACCCTCGATAATTCCTAGCCGAGCACTTGAATCAACCCCGAGGCCCACGAATAGGCGAGCTCGAGGCCCCGATTGGCAGATATTCGGTTCAATCGACATCTCGTTTTTAAGCTCTTATCTCGCTTCTAAATCTTTCATATAGCATCAATTGCATAACAACCAGCATAAAAATTGATCACGTATTTTTAGAATCCCATACTCAAATTTAATTGTTAATACTATTTTCACGGTAAACAAAGTCACTACAAAAGTTGCAAAAAAATCAGAGTTTCTCCTAATATTAAACCTTCAAAAAAGAAGAAGGTTCAAAAATCAACTAAAACTATACCCCAACAGTCATTGGAGAAGGTACAATTTCAGTAATTTTTTTTTTGTAAAGCTAAAACTTGTTCTCATTCTCATGAACTTTCATAACTTTTTGTTTGTATTTGTAGATATTTTGTCTACATTGTGTAGATTTATTGTAGGTTAACAAATTTTCTACATTTCCCTGTAAATTGTATTTTTTTTATATTATTCGAAATCATTTAGTTAGGGAATGTAGATATTTTTTCTACACTATGGAGATTATTGTTGTTAATTTGTAGTATAAATGTAGTTATTTTATTTTCTGGTTTTGAAACAAGTTTTATTAACTTGTTGTTTCTTTTGCTACAGAATCGAATTTTTTTTTGCACCACATGATTTTTATTATGGAATCACTAGGTTCTAGACATTATGCGACCCTATTGTTCCTGGCCAAATTAAGGATTTACTGTCTGAAAATGAATTAAAGCTATTTAAGAAGACATATTTTGGGTATTTTCTTTCCTTGCCCAAATATGTATCCAAAATCAGGCAATTCACCTTCTAATGAAGTATTGAACGCATCTGATTCCAACTTTGTTATTGCAGATAAAGGGTGAGAGGCTAGATTTTGAGTTGAGAGAGTTTGCCCTGATTAGTGGCCTTAGATGTTTTATAGAAGTGACGGACTTTGGTTATACAACTAAGTATGTCAGTAAAATAATGAAGAACTATTTTTCGAAAAAGGAAAAATTTGAGAAGTCATACTTGAAATAAATTATAACCAGCCGTAGTTGGGTGAACGATGAGGATGCAGTCAAGCTGTGTATTCCCTATCTCATAGAATTCTTCCTCTATCCTTCAGACAAAATTTAGATTTGATAGACCACTTTAGGTTCTACTTGGTGGACTCGGGGCAGCATGTGAACTACGCATGGGGTATCCAATCTTTTACACATTTGTTTGAGTACCTTAGGCATAAGCTCAACCCTTCTATGCATTTTAATCTCATTCGAGGTTTTGCACTAACTATTAATATGGTTGTATGAGTGTTGCTCTACATGAAACACAGATATAGCAAGGATTGCTAATTCGATCCCTCGCATACTTAATTGGACAGCTAGTAAGGACAAGATATGGCTATCTGCATTGGAAGATAGAATGATCAAACCATCATGGATCAAGGTAAATGGTTTTCACTTCTGCGCACACAATTAATACAAATTATTTACAAAATTAATACATCTTTTGACTAGGTCTCTCATATTTTTTTCACTCAGTTCACCAACATAATTGAAGAACCAGAAAAGCTTTCAAGAATGAATTTTCCAGATAAAGTTGCATCCTTGAAGAAGATGAAACAAAGTTCGAGAATCCGACATATGCTCCATCTCCATCCGGACATAAGTTGACAATTGGAAAATATGACAAGAAAGATATTATGAAACAAATAAAAAAATTATAAAAATATGTTGATAAGGTAACATCTATACATAATCCTAGATGGTTTCTTTAATTTATATTATGCAAATTATTTCATTAACTCTTTCTATTTTGATATGTAGGTGGGTTCAGACCTTGGAACTTTCAAGAAAGAGGCTTTTAAAGAACTAGGTAGCATTTGACTGCTACTCAATGATTCAATCAAGGCAGTTTTACAGGCGATAAACAGTCAAAAGGATAACATTTATGCTAAGGTTTCATTCAAAATATAGTCATTTTGGACAAAAAGATTTAACATGTCTAAGTTTCTATTATCATTCTTAAAGTATATATCCTAACAAATTATGCTTGCAGTTTACTGGCAGTTCTATGAAAAATGATGAGAATTACAAAGAAAAGAACAATCAACACATTCTGGAGAGTAGTGCTAAACCAATGTTGGCTAGCAATAGTAAAACAAGTATTTACATTATCTCTACATTATATCCACAATATATCTGCATATAGCCTAAATTACCAACAACTAATCTACATTATATTTTCAATGGTTTTTTTAGATATAGGATACATGAATGACATCCAAATTGAGGAGAATGTTCCTGTAGGTTTTGATTTATCTTCCTAATTTGAAGGAGAATTTGATGAAGAAAATGCAGGAATGATTTAGTACATGTTATCATCATATTTCACAATACATTTTGCATATCAGATGCAGGACAACATTTCAACAAATTTACTACAATTAAACTACAATTATCTACATTGATATTAATGTTTACTGCAAATTATCTATGATTTAATTAAGTTGTACACATTTATTGTAACAGAGAAGGAAACTATGCATGTGGACTCTCCAAGACAGGAAGATAATATTGGCATTCCAGGAGAGCATTAAAAAGAGGAGAAGGAGACTACAAAATACCATCTCCCATTCAACAAGAAAACGTTATACAACAAGGAGACGATTGCTGTGAATATTTTAGTGGTATTATATGTTACATTATAATTGTAAGAAAAAAAAATAGTGTTTGACAATTTTTTTCAATTTTCCATAAACAAATGATGCAACATGTCTTCTTTTTCTTTTGTTTTAAATTTTGAAGGTGAACCAGCCGGCTACATTAATGTAAGTGATTCAAATGACTGTAGATCTAAAAAAGGGGAAGTAACACTTGATGATTTTGAGCTGTTAGAGAACTTATCCCAGATTGTTAAGTTCGGCGAGCTTATCAAAGATGAAATAACCCGTGTGCATCAGGAAGAACAAGGCAGTCTGGAAAGCATGCTAGATTCCCCTTTCTCCCTTTTTACAGTTCTGGGGTAAGCACTTTTGTTGGACCTCCAATTTTTCTCATCAAGCATCCATTTACTATGGTTATTGATGATGATGTTGATCCTGTATTGTTAGAAAAATTCAGTAAGTGGTTATACTATGTTACCGATACGGTTTCAAAGAGGTTAGTTTATATAATTTTTCATATTTTCGAGTGCATTCAATTTATTATTTTCAGTTGAATCTATATATTTATTGTAATTTCTATGTATTTAAATAGGAGGAAGGCACCTTATTCCGTAAAATATAACCAGGTTAAAGCCGTGGTATGGTCTTGGAGTGGAGAAAGTTGATAAAAAGGAGTGACTTTATACTTTGGTACATCCCAGATAAGTCCTCAACGACATGATAAACACATTCCTTGGCAGAGTTTAATGATTAGCTGTAGTATTCTATTATTTAAGAATATTGTAGTTTTTTTATTTTAAATTTGTATTTAAATTGTATGATGCATTGAGAAATAATGAACTCTATTTTTTTGCAACACATTGATGTTATTTTATACTATTTGAGGAAGAGAGGGAAATATGGTCCTCAAAACACAACATGATTTACAAACACTGACCGCATATTCAAGACTAGAGTTGAACAAATTTGTCAAAGGTACATTAATGCTCCTGCCAATAAGAAGCTTGCTGTTGTCAAACCCCAAGACGTCGTATCAGAGTACATGGGGTATAGGCTACTTGAAAATGTTGCATAGGATCAAGTTGATTTTTTGATTATTCCCATAAACATTGTGGAAAAAATTCATTGGTTGTTGGCTGTGTTTGACATTACCAATAGTGTTTGTTTACTGTGAAATAGTAATAACAATTAAATTTATTGATAGGACTCTAAAAATATGTGATCTATTTTTATGCTAGATGTAAATCAATTGATGCTTTATGTGTGAAGTTTAAGGATGAGATGCGAGCTAAAATAGAGTTATAATCGAACTGATAAGTTAGCCATTCAGGGCCTCGACCTAGTCAGTTTGGGGCCTCGAGGCCGATTCTCGAGCTCGGCTTTGCTATTAGGGGCAATCGGTGAAGGGCTAATAGCCGTGATATAATTAAAGGAGGCTTTTTATGGCTAATGATAAGCAATAAATGAAGAACAAGTATGAAGATAATAAATAAGAGCAACAATATCGAGAGAGTATGTTAGAGAGAAAAGAGAGAGAGAGAGAGAGAGAGAGAGAGAGAGAGAGAGAGAGTTATGAAATATTTCGTGTAGAATAGTTGAAGCAACATCAGTCCTCTACAAAATAGTAAAAATCCCCTTTATATAGAATAAGAAACCTTATATGGTACGACATACATTAATTTTAAAGATATGGAGATGGGACAGCTGGATGTGACACCCTGATCTGGGTTCAGAGTAGGCCATCTATATTTTGTCAGACTTAGTTGTGTGCTTGAGAACTCTCCATTTTTACTCTAACCTCGACGGATATTCTCTTTAGGCCGGGTGTCGAAGAGCCTCGAAGTAGGAGACTGGAGCGCATCTTTGCAGCCTCGGGGCTTCGAGGTGATCTTCCAAAATGGGAAATGGGAAATTGGACCGGTTGTTCGGGGCAACCCAATGATGGGGAAATCGGCCCCTTGGTTTTTCTGTTCACAGATAGTCTCCGCTTTTCTTAGAGCGAAGCAATAGGAAATGATTTTGATGCCCAACTCTTCCGGTTCCTCGTGACGATGTCATATTGGTGACACAACCTGTGACGTGAGCCTTCACGATAACCGGGACATCCTATGGACTTATCTTTTTGGTTCCATTCAATGCACTACCGATTCCCGTTCTTCAAAGTGACAGTACTGCCGTCGATTCAATTTTCAAGAATGTATTAATTGCGCATGCCGACCCATCTTTCAAAGGCATAGATGGCCGTGTGATCACCCCCTATAAAGGGGGCATTCTGGCACTATCTCTTCATCTACGTGCCCTTCTCCATTTGTTCATCACTTTCTTCTTACTGTCTTCATTTATTGTTAACCACCATGTGTGGGGTTTACGGCCTTAAGGTTGTATGTGGACATTCTCATCAGCTGTATGGTGACCTCCCGCCTGAGCTTCCCTTTGTCGAGCAGGATTACACCATTTTGTCATTGCTGCTGTTGTTGTTAAATCTGCTACTACTGTCATTATTGGCTCGAGGTGATGAGACAGTGGTGGCCGACTCTTCTGATCTAGAAGGGTGTTGCTCTAAAGAGTGTTCGAACTATACACTACTGCTCACTCTCCTACCCTGGCCTGGTGTGGCACTTCATTATTTTTTCCCAAGGGATAAAATGGCACAATCAGCCGTCGAGTCTGGGGCCTGCCGAATCTTCAATCTTTGGCTTCAGCAAGTTATGTCTCTTTTTTCTGCCTCTTTTGCATCCTCCACTTTTCCTCTTCTTCATCTTCTCCCTCGGAGATATTATTCTAAGGGATCAAGCTAGGAACCTAGAGGAGGTGGAAGTCAAAGGTATCACCTTCGAGGATGCAAGTTCGAGGAGGCGGTACTTCGGGGATGCTGTTACCAAAGATGGACCTTCGAGGGTAGACTATGTTTTAGGCAATTACTTCATGTATTCCTTTTTGCCTCTTTGTTTCTGTGTAGGGACACTTTATAGGCTTTTATAATCATACATAAGGACCCCTCACAAGCTGTTCTAACCAAACGTTTATGAATATAAGAATTTTTTATCGACTTTCGTCTTTGTTGTTTGTCATTTTCTTTAACACTTGTGGGGATTCTGAATGTATGCCTCTGCTGTTGATTGCCAATATCTAACCCGGGTGCGAGTATTCTTCCTGGTCTTTGGTCGATAGAAACGGTTCCTCTCTGAGTCCACCATCGTTCCTCGGACCAAGCCCGAATTGGTCCGACTGACTCGAGCCATTGGGACTAACGAGTCACATAAAAATAGTACCTTGAGCCTTGGAATTTTTGAGCGGTCTATGAGTGAGGGTTATCTTTATACATCTGAAAACTTACTTTGAGCTTGGCGTAGATAACCTTTTAAGGCATTATAGATATGTCCCAGATGAGGGGTTACCAAGATTTAGGCGGCGTCCTGAGGTCAAGCCTTTATGGACAGAGTTCGAAGTGCTCGTTCTTCTTCTTGAGGGGAACCTTCGAGATCTGATACCATCTTGAACTCTGTAATGGTGCTGAAGGCTTCTTGGAGCCTAAATTCATGCTGATAGAGGTCCTCAAGGTCAGGTACTACCTCGGGACTGGAGATGAAGCCATTGGCTTTTTTAAGCCTAACTTCTTGTTGATGGAGTGTCGTGCCCCCTTTTTCTTTCGAAATTGGGTTCATGACATTTGGGAGGACAACCCATTCCTTTTGGGAATTGGGTTTGATTTGAAGAGTCGCCGCCTAATGATTAGGATGCATTAGGACACCATGGAGGTTCGGTTTGAGTAACCAGAGATTGGGTAAAGGCTTGAAATTATTCTAAGGGGAAGGTGTTAGGCACCCCTCAGAATCCACTAGTGTGGTTTCCGGCCAGACTATTGTTGTGAATTTAGGTGCAAGTAACATGTATGGGAATACAACTCCAAATAAGAGGGGATTTTCACATAATGGTTTACAAATAAACAAAGTTGGAAAGAACTAAAAGAAAGCTGATTTTATTAAAAGAAAGGGTTTGAAATTTTGAAAAGAAACAAAGAAATAAGGGAAAGGGGGTCCTAGGTTTATTAACAATATGGATCACCCCACACAATGCCCGATAATCACTCCTCAATGAGGGGCTACATGTGACATTATTGCATGATCATCATGTCCATGTATACCCTTCCCACCCCGTTAAAATATTAAAGTGCGGAATGGTCTCGATTACTTATTGCATGCTATTACCCGTCCCAATCCTATCAGTCTCAGAGGCATTTAGGACTACTAATCCTAAAAGGAAGGGATATTAGGCTCATTTGTAGTTTCAAAAGGTAAAAACTCTAAGGCGACGTACAAAATACGTATTGCAAGTTGGGGAAAACACATAACAAGTAGAGGATCAAATATACCCCCTTTAAACAAAGCAATACGTAATTAGCATGACTTACACATACTGTTTAAGTCTGATTAAATACTAAACAAGAAAGAGCTTAGAGGTTGAGGCAGACTGATTTATTACATAATTCAGATAGGAAGCCCGACTCAGGCTTGCCTACTGGTTGTAGTTATTAATAGAAACAGATTCAGTTTAATTATTACCCTATGGCTTGCCTAAGCGTTGCACAAGGACCCTATAGACATGGTATCTACTGGATTCAGAAAGCAATGAAATAGTAAGGTCTAAAATAGACTGAATATATACTGTTTAAATTCGCTAAGTGAGGGTAGTCAGAGTATTAAAAGAAAGGAAAGTTTTGACAAATTGGTTACAAATTCTGCAACCGACAGTGCCCATTATTGCTGCTTTTAGTTCTATATGTGAATAAAGCAGCTAAGATTCGATTAGGAGTTCCTATAGGCATGCTTTCTACGCGTTGTTGAATTTGAAGCTTGTAGACATGGTATAAAAATGCAGAAGACTCATTTTAAACCTATGAACATGATATCTAGATGCAAAATTTATTTAGGACCTATGAACATGATATCTAGATGCTGAATTTGCTTAAGACCTACGTGCATGGTATCTAGGTGTAATTGAATGTGCAGAGTTGAGCAATCCTATAGGCATAACTTCTATATGTATGTAGTAGTCCTATGATCATGATTTCTATAAGAAAGTGGATATACAGAGTCCAGAATGAACTATGGGCATGATTTCTATATGCGTGCAGATTTTAAAATACCTATAGGCATTTGAATGTGCAGAATTCAAAATACCTATAGGCATGGTATCTACCCTTTGCATACATAGTTACCTGCCCTTTTTCACTAACCATCCCCAAGTGTTTACTAGAAATTATTACAGCCCGGAATAAAATAAAATACATCAGAAAAAATATAAATAAAGTACAATCAAGGAGAGCCCGATTTAGACTTTCTGTTTGAAATATGAGGTAAACCAACTCCAAGAGATCATGATCCCAAGACTTTCTCCCATTTGAGTGTGTAAAATTTTCCTAAGAGCCTCAATGGGACTCCGGGCAATGCTTACACCCAAATGTACTATTAGGACAGGGACAAGTGCAGTGTGGAAGGGCCAGCCCTCAAGTGTCCAAATTCAAAGGGAGCTTAGAGGGTCCCAAGGCAAGGCTCACAAGAGGGGGGGGGGGGGACTTAAAGACTAAGAAAGTGTGCAAGTGTAGAACAGAATGCTAAAAGAGGAAAAGGAGAGGGAAACAACTACAAATAAGGGGGTTGAGGCGAATATGGAGATTGTAAAGAGCCTATTGTTTAGTCAAGGGAAGGCTTCAAGCATGCTCAGCAATGCAGGATGCTAGCATACTCTCAAGCCTGGCAGAACACATTATTTAGAGGCTAGGATCCCAGGGGATCAAGTTTGATTCATGGACAATAATTTGCAGTATTTCCATGATCCAAACCATAGCATGAACACATAAGGGTAGAGGTTTGGGATTCATAATAGAACAGGCAGAAAGAAATTAGTATGCTAGAGTAAACGTTGAACTATGCAGAAGCAGTAAGCAGACAGGGATACAAAAGCAATACATAAACATATTGTTGTGGTGCTAAAAACCTTAAATCGGGACATACCAGTTTCAAAGAAGCAAATAGAGAGAAAGCAGGAAACAAGACTTGTAAACATGCCATAGTGCAAGTAACAAGAGAGAATACTTATGAGTGTAAGTGTAAGATCATAAAGACTACGAGTGATGGTTGTTTGTGTCAATGAAAGAGTCGATATTATAATATGAAAAACATGCGAAAATAAGGTAAGAAAAAATAATTGTGGAACTGGGTATCAATTAAAATAATTAGTATAAGACTTCCTTTAATTAAGGAATTCAGACTTAAACGACAAAAATTATTTAAGGAAAGAAATCAAAAGCATCTTGCGCAAAGTAGGCAATTAAGGGTAAATACATAGGAGTTTATTTAGGGGAAGAGTTTTGAAATACACTGTTAAAACAAAATAAGATAAGAATCAATTAGTACACAGTAAATCAAGGAGCCAGAGGTTTGTAATTATTGGTCCATGAATAAACCAAGTCAGAAAGGCTAGGGAAAGTTTTCAACTTAAACGAAGTAATAAGGAAATCAACAAATAAGGAAAGAAATAAATCAGACTTACATAAAGGAAATCTGAAAAAAAAAAATTTAAAGTCATTTAGAGGGGAAGTTCAGCACATATAAAGAGTACACAAGTATTAGGCATGCAAGGCTGAATTTAGGACAAAGAAAAAGTGTCATGCAATTACAAAATCAGTAAGTAGTAGACTATAGGAACATGGTAATCACAGGGTAACTCAGCAATTGGTAAGAGAGAGTATCAAATATCATACAAAGGGTCTAGTATAAGGACCTTAGAAGAGTTTAGTAGGGCATCGGAATCGTTTAAAGAAACAAAGGTTGAAACAAAGATTTCAAGACTCAGTTGAGAAATAGACGAAACAACTTCAGAAACTCGAAATAGGTCCAAAGGAGTTAGGGTTTTTGAAATCAAACAAGTTTAGAGAAGAAGAACAAGCAAATCACATAGCCAATGGTATCAAAACTTGGATGAACCCCCAAATTCTAGGGCTTTTTTTACCATTGATCGAGTGTTGGGACGAAAACAAGTAAATCAGGCAGAAATACTAATGAAATAAGTTCAGGAATCTCAGAAAGGAACATGCATCTTCTAGTAAAAGAAACTCATGAGAAACATAGTAAAAGGACAACATGCGAAACACAGTATTAGAACTCAAGAGAACATGGTAGAAGAAACACATAGGAAACATAGTAGAAGAACTCATAAGAACACAGTAGGAGAGAAACACAGTAAAAGAAACTAATAAGAAACATAGTAGAAGAAACACACAAGAAACTTAACGAAAATAAGAGAAACATCTTAACAAAACCCTAAATCGGAAAGATAAAGGTTTGAAAGCACAATTTTTGAAAGAAATCTCGAGAAACCGTTTAAAAGCTCAGGGAAAACACGGATCTAGAACGGATATAAAAAAATCAAAATAACCTCAAAAGCTAGGGCTTCAGAGGAACCCAAATGGTGAGAAAGGCTTGGAAAGTCATTGATTAGAGCAGGAGAAGTCGAGATCAGACTCGAACAGCCATGGCTTGCCGGAGTAAGGCTGGAGACGGCCATAGAACTCAAATCAAACAAAGCCTGGACCAAGATTCTTCATCGTCAGGCCTTGAATCTTCAATAACCAGGCATATAGGAGTTATAGAAGGTCAGTATAAGACTTCAATTGCCTTGGAAACCATAGATTCTGGTGGTTTTAGGGTGGAAATAGAGGGAGGCGGCTAGGGTTTCTGAGAGAGAATTTGGGAAAAATGGAATCTAGGGATGGCTACTGGTGAGAAATGAGTAGGGTTTGGGGGTGTTAGGAAATTAAAAGGGAAAGGAAGAGTGTGAGCCGTTGATCTAACAGATCAACGGCTGGGATTAAAAGGGGGATCGAATGGGTTATTTTAAAGGGTCATGGGTAGGGTAATTTTAGGAATTTTGGGCCGGGTAATGAGATCTAAAATTGGGTTTAATTAGGGTTGCCAAATCTGGCGAAAATTGAAATACTAAATGGCTAACATTTAACTAGCCATTTCCCCTCATTTATTTTATAAAAAATAGTAAAATAATTACTGAAAATAAATTAAAGGTACTAAAATAATTAATAATATGTAATTATAAAAATAAAAATACTGGACTCGATTTTATAATTATAAACATAATTAAATCTTAAAATAGGCTAATATTATAATTATATACAATTTAGCTTTAAAAATACTAAATAAATTTGTAAAAATATGCAAAAATTATGTTAGCTATATTTCAATATAAATATGAGAATCCAATAAGTTAATTGCAAAAATAAAAATTTGGGGAATAATTACTTGGCTTTTCTTGATAAAATAAGGCAATAAAATTGATTTGAAATCTTTAAAAATTAAGGAAAAAATAGAAAAACCCTTGGACATACTTATATATGCATACATATGATATTTAAAAGGTATTTTATATATAAAAATATAGAGAAAAAAATTAGGTATCAACAACTACCTCTCTTTACCTAGGAAGGATGAAAGAGTTGTCAGGTAAAGATATGATGGTCAATTTTGACCGAACGAAATGGTTTGAATAGGTTTGGCTGTGCTCTGGCTCCTGAGATGTCTACATATCCCTAGTCTTACAGGAATCAGGCTATATATAGTTCAGGATCCATCAACGGAGTATGCCGATGGGGACTTTTCAAGAACGAACGCAATATTCAGGTTGGGGTGAATGGTTAAGGTCTCATAGGCTGCGGGAACTAGAGCAGGATCGCTCCTGATGAGATGGCCGTTGCTCACCAGTTTACTTGCAAATAAGCAAATTCAGGCCTATATCGTGCATGAATTTAAGCATGACGCAAGTTCCGGTCTGACTATAAATATTGTCTTTGGACGGTTAGGATGACATCCTCAGACCAGGACGTCCTGGGCCATAAAGTGTATGATGATAAAGGATTCACAGGCCATGAATTAATGCTCTCGGGCTATGAGAATGATGCCTCCAAACCATGATGCCTTTGAATAATGATATGCAAAAGATTAAAGGGATCCTCGAGCCATAACATGGCGTTCTCGGGCTATGAGCATGGTGCGTCCGAACAATGATGCCCTCAGATAATTTTGGCGATCTTTCAGCCTATGAGATCCGCAGTATTTGGCGATATTTCAGCCCATGATATGCAATATACGGTGATCTTTCAGCCATGCAAGTGTAAATGAAGCGATGATATTCCAGCCATGCAGAATATAACATAAAGCGGCGATCTTTTAGCCATGCAAGTGTAAATAAAGTGGTGATATTTCAGCCATGCAAATATAAAGGAAGTGGCGATCTTTCATCCATACAAATATAAATGAAACGACAATCTTTCAGCCATGAAAGTGTAAAATGAAGCGGCGATCTTTTAGCCATGCAAGGGTAAATGAAGTGGCGATATTTCAACCATGCAGAATATAAAATAAAGTGGTGATCTTTAATCCATGAAAATGTAAATAAAGTGGCGATATTTCAGCCATGCAAATATAAAGGAAGTGGCGATCTTTAAGCCATGCAAATATAAATGAAATGGCAACCTTTCAGCCATGCAAATTCAAATGAAGCAACGATCTTTCAGCCATGCAAGTGTAAAATGAATCGGCGATCTTTCAGCCATGCAGATGCAGATGGAGACAGTGTTTAGTCTCGGAAGGCAGAATGGTATCCTTATGCAATGTATAAAATGCAGATGGAGACAGTGTTTAGTCCCAGAAGGCAGAATGGTGACCTTATGCAATCCAGAAAATGCAGATGGAGACAATGTTTAGTCTCGGAAGGCAGAATGGTAGCCTTATACAATGTGGAAAATGCAGATGGAGACAATTTATAGTTTTTGAAGGCAGAATGGGAGCCTTATTGATGATAGGCTATAATTACGTATTTTATTCGATTATTACACTCTAATTTATTGCACTTTAGTTGAGTTTGCGCTTTAATCGCTAGTGTTTTGCACTAATAGTGTGCTTTATACCTTGTAGGAGTGATTTCGAGCTATATAGATGTTATGGAATGAATTCAAGTGATTTGGAGCTTTGAAGTCTGAGTAAAATCCCAAGGAATTAAGCCGGGATCGTATTCGGGCGTCAAATTTGATAATTAAGTACGAACGAAGACTCGATGAGGTATATTGCGCACTATCTAGTACAATAGACATAACCTTTTTCTCAAAACTCCATTTGGGATCCACAATATATGGTTGGAAAGCTAACTCAAAGGGCTACAACTTTAATGTTTTACATTTTACCAAATTCCAAATGGAACAGGGTGAAAAGCTGCTGTTATGGTAGGACCGCGGCAGAACATTACCAAAGATTTAGAGGACCATTCTGGCCGCAGTCCTGGCGTAGCCGCGGTTAGACCGTGGCAGGAGGCAAAAATTTCATGGACCAAAGTGCAAAACACAGGATTTTAAGCCCTAAACCCTATATGAAACAAAGGAGGCCGGCCAAAAGACGAGGGGGACATATTTTGGACACAAATTAGACCTAAGGAGGCAAGAACACATTGAGAGCAAGGCGGGGAATTCTTCAA
>MU743926.1:2689-91113 GCA_026770625.1 Nicotiana glauca | reverse complement strand
TTTTTTATTTTCTAGGAGCATGGAAAGCAAAGGTATTGGAAGGATGCACCAACAAATGAAATGGTTAGAACTAAGTGTGAGGTACCCGTACGAAGGACCGAGCTGGGAGAAGTCTGAGTACCCTATGAACTGCTAGTGCTTCGGCCTTTGGCCTACCAGGGAGTTTCTTTTACCCTCTTGTATGTATGGATGTGCATTGGGGACAATGCACAATTTTAAGTGTAGGGTGAGGAGATTGTCTGGGTGACTTTTCATGCTACTTTAGCTATGTTTGTTTTTTTAAAGATTGGACTTTTCCTGATGACAGATCTTCTAGAAAGTTTTTTTAAGGGAAGTAAGTCTAAATAAAATACCAAAAAGATTTTTTTGTTTTGTTTTAGGTAGTGTAGTAACTCCCCCTTGGTTTTTCTTTGGGCCACGGTTCTTTTCTAAGGGTTTTATTTAAACCGGGTGTAGTTAGTTTTTTTTTAGGAATAAGAGCCATTGTGTTGTGTTTTGAATTGAAGCAATATCTCTTGACTTTGCTATACCGTGAGAATAGTGAGTACTTTGGTTGTGACGTTTAGGCTCAGTTTTTGACTCTTATAGAAGTACCTTAAATTGTATTATCTTAACTTTGCTTAACTACTTTGACTAGAGTGTCTATGAATCCAATCCTGAGTGAGTTATGTGCCATGTGTGTGTAAGGTTTTGCATTATTCAGTGCATTGCATTTGATGCCTAGAACTTGCCCCGTGTGTTTGCAAAGCGAAATAATAGTGTTGTTCAGTCTTGGAAGTGATATATGCATTTTCTTGTTGAGCCAGATATTTATATTTTACCCACTTAATTGTTATGTATCGTAGTTAACCCCTTTGAGCCTGTAATCCTATTTTTTGGCAACCAAATTACAAGCCTTACCCATTTTTTGAATTAACCATCTATTTGAACCTTTTCACCTCTCATGAGCACTTGAATTGTTATGAACTTTGTAAAAGTTAAAGTGTGGGGTGGTTGGTTTGGCTTTTGAGTGGAACTAATTGAATAAGGAGAAAGGTGCACTATTTTGAAAAAAAAGGAAGAGCCACTTGAATTGAAAAAAAATATATAGTTGGATTCTTGTGAAAAAAAATTCCTTGATAAGTGGTAGCTCTTGACGTAAGTATGCTTAAAGAAGAATGGGGTAATTTACATTGATGTGAAGGTGGAATTTTGGTTTGACATAAGTATGGGGTTTGAATGTTAAAGTATATGTATTAAAGTGCTTAGGGAGGTGTAGTCACTCTTATATCTGAATGTATCCTACCCGTCCCGTAGCCTACATTACAACCAAATAAATTCCTAATTGATCCCGAATTGAATGAGCTCGATTAGTGGAGTAGTACACTGCGGGCAAGCTTATGGTGCATCTTTTTGTGGCATATGAATGTTATTTCTAAGAGTGAGTGAATTCTTTCTATCTTGAGTTCCTAAGTGTTCGTAAATTTTATTGTGTGGAACTACTCTCTTTTGTTGTGTGAGGGCACTTGATTCATAAAGGAAAGGTAATGTTAGTGACCTCTATGTTAGATTAAGTAGGTGAGTTGTGAATAATGCATGGTACTTGTGAGTCAAATCTTGAGGTGAAGATGTTACGCTTTTGTGCTGAGTCTATTTTAAATACTCTTGGTGTGATGAGTTAGGAGAATTGTTTAAAAAGGTCGTGTCTATAGAAAGTGTAGTTTGATTGCTCGAGGATGAGAAATGGTTTAACTGTGGGGTGTTGATGATAGGCTATAATTACGTATTTTAGTCGATTATTACACTCTAATTTACTGCACTTTAGTTGAGTTTGCGCTTTAATCGCTAGTGTTTTGCACTAACAGTGTATTTTATACCTTGTAGGAGTGATTCCGAGCTACATAGATGTTATGGAATGAATTCAAGTGATTGGGAGCTTTGAAGTCTGAGTAAAAGCCCAAGGAATTAAGCCGGGATCGTATTCGGGGGTCAAATTTGATAATTAAGTATGAACAAAGACTCAAGGAGGCATATTGCGTACTGTCTACTACAATAGACATAACGTTTTACTCAGAACTCCATTTGGCTCCACAATATATGGTTGGAAAGCGAACTCAATGGGCTACAACTTTCATGTTTTATGTTTTTCCAAATTCCAAGCAGAATAGGGTGAAAAGCTGCTATTTCGGCAGGACCGTGGTAGAACACCACGACAGAACATTACCAAAGATTCAGAGGACCATTCTGGCCGCGGTCCTGGCGTAACCACAGTGGGACTGCGGCAGGAAGCGAAACTTTCAGGGACCAAAGTGCAAAATACAGGATTTTAAGCCCTAAACCCTATATGAAACAAAGGAGGCCGGCCAAAACATGAGGGGGGACATATTTTGGACACAAATTAGACCTAAGGAGGCAAGAACACATTGAGAGCAAGGCGGGGAATTCTTCAACAAGTTTTTCCTTCCTCTTCTTAATTTTCATTGTTGGTTATGACTTTTGATATTGTAGTTTTACATACTATTATGAATAGCTAATTTGTTATCTAAGGTTTTGGTAAAACCTGTTGGGGTTGAATTAATTGTTATATTAATATAGTTTTGAGTTGGTTGTTAACCTCTATTTGTTCAACTATGTTTTGATAGTGGTTAATTGAAAGGATCCTCAATTAGACGTTCCTATATATTATGTATCTGCTTGAGAGATAGTGCATATTTAGGTAGTTGTTTGAATAACATCACTCCCGAAGTATAGACGAGAGTCATAACCGAGGGTTTAGAGGTTGGATTAGAGATAACAATACCTCAGGTGCAATCTAAGTGAACTGTAATGTGAATCTAGCTAGTGTAGCTTGAGAGAGTGCGCCTAGTAAATTATCATAATTGCTTGAGAGAGATTTATGGTAGTTGGAGAGTTCATGATTGATAGAGGCAACTAAGTCATGGCTATAAGAAATATACAACCAAGGAAATCAACAACAGGGGAAACCATTACCTTAGACCTTTATTCTAATTGTTTACAATTCAAGCATAGTTAGTTTTTAGCTGTTTATTTATTTTCAATCTTGTCTTCTTAGTGATATTAAACAGATACAACTAAGCCTTAGTTCTCTCTGGAATTCGACTCCGGACTTTTACACCGGATTATATTTGCAGCGACCGCTTATCCTTTTTAGGACTAGAGTTGGGCGTGATCACTTATGCAATGCAGAAAATGTAGATGGAGACAGTGTTTAGTCTTGGAAGGTAGAATGGTAACCTTATGCAATACACAAAATGCAGATGGAGGCAGTGTTTAGTTTCGGAAGGCAGAATGGTAGCCTTATGCAATGCGAAAAATGTAGATGGAGATAATGTTTAGTCTTAGAAGGTAGAATTGTAGCCTTATGGAATGCGGAAAATGCATATGGAGACAATGTTTAGTCTCAGAAGGCAGAATGGTAGCCTTATGCAATGCAGAAAATGCAGATGGAGACAGTGTTTAGTCTCGAAAGGCAGAATGGTAGCCTTATGCAATGCGAAAAATGTAGATGGAGACAGTGTTTAGTCTCGGATGGCAGAATGGTAGCCTTATGCAATGCAGAAAATGCAGATGGAGACAGTGTTTAGTCTCGAAAGGCATAATGGTAGCCTTATGCAATTTGGAAAATACAAATGGAGACAGTGTTTAGTATCGGAATGCAGAATGGTAGCCTTATGCCCAAAGAAGTCCAATAGCTGGGCTTACATCTTCCTTCAACCCTGAAAAGAGCATATGCATCCCTTCCATCAATAGGTACTCCCAAGCCATCGACCACACGCCCTAGAATAGCCTTTCCCGTAGGAACATCCACAATAGATCCAGTACGCTTGACAAGATCTCCTTCTTTAATAGCAGTATCACTACCAAAGACAACAATCTCGAGCAACTTGCCTAATACTAATAAATAAGGGGAAGGCCCAATATTTTATATTAGTATAAGGAAGGCGGTAGCTAGCGCCCAACCTATACAAGGGCTTTCCACCTCCATTTGGTCCACACAAAGAGTGGAGGAAGTGCTTGCTGCCAACTTACCAGACGAGCGGACATCTGAGCTTAGCAACGTATTTACTATTTGGAGATGGATGGCGCCAATGCAGAAAATACAGATGGAGACAGTGTTTATTCTCAGAAGGAAGAATAGTAGCCTTATACAATGCAAAAAATATAGATGGAGACAGTGTTTAGTCTCGGAAGGCGAAATGGTAGCCTTATGCAATGCGGAAAATACAAATGGAGATAATGTTTAGTTTTGGAAGGCAGAATGGTAGCCTTATGCAATGCAGAAATAAAAATGAAGTGGCAAATGGTAACAAAGTTTCTTAGCTGATAGTAAGTTACGATGTCGGGATCACTGGAGATATTATGATATAGGAAATATCACTGGCGTGCTTGGATGGCCAATACCGGTAAGTGCAACAATCCTGAGTGTTGTATTCACGGCCATTGTTCATCTTGTGTGTGTGTAGTATGTTAGATGCTTTCGCAATCCAAGTGTCTACATCTAAAGAAAAATTGTGAGTTTTGTAAAGGGGAAGTTAGTTCGTATCTTCGCTGGCTCTGCTCCTGTTCGGCTTTGATCTGGTGATACAATATGTATCATTGGGGTAGCTTTGCTGATCAAAGCAATTTCGATAATAAACATACTTGATTTTATTAAAATATTACATAAGTATACATTTAAGAAATAACTTTTAGATGAACCAACGACTGTGACGTGGCTCAAGACATTACAACCTCTCTTGTTATGGAATTTTGAGGGCCCTCCTCAAAATTATGCCCTAGTTAAATGGGTTGATGCTTGTGATGACTGCTTGTGATGACTGGTTGAAATTACTTAAATTTTGAGGGTCCTCCTCAAACTCTACCCCAGTTCCCAATTGTGGGGAAAATGAAAATTTTATTGAATTGTCACCGAACCCATAAGGCTGCCAATGTATCCCCTCTTAAATCGGAATCAGGTCAGACATAGTTCAAATTACATCATATAGGAAAGCATAAAGATGACACATAGTATCGCTTGACTGCGTCTGAACTAATTGGATTTGGCTAGACTTCTCCGTCCATTTCTGCAACTATGAGGGCTCCTCCCGTCAGAACCCAGTGAACCATGTATAGACCTTGCCAGTTGGGAGAGAATTTCCTTTTAGCTTCATCTTGATGTGGGAAGATTTTTTTTAACACCAGCTACCCCGATGTGAACTGTCTCAGCTTGACTCTCTTGTTGAAGGCTTTGGACATTCTGTTCTGTTAAAGCTGACCGTGGCAAACTGCATTTATTTTTTTTCCATCTATAAGAGCTAGCTGCTTGTAACGACTCTTCACCCATTCTACGTCGTCGAGCTCAACTTCTTGTATGATCCTTAAGGAATGAATTTCCACTTCAGCCTGAATGACAGTCTCTGTACCGTAAACCACCATATATGGGGTTGCCTCAGTTGATGTGCGGACTGTGGTGTAATACCTGATAACTAGGGAATTTGATGCATTTTATACTCCTTCTTTCTTACGCTTTGATTATAAATTCATTCAAAATATTCCCAAAAGGCTCGTAAGTTGTGCTTGATTTCAGGTTTGATCAACAAAGTGACAAGATGTCAAAGATCGGCTCAAAAGGAGTAAAACCTGTACAAGTACTAAAGACAAGACAAAACTCAGGAGAAACAGGCCTAGTGCGGCCGCACTACACTTTGTGCGGTCCGTACTAGGGAGATTCAAAGAGTTGGATTTTCAGGCATCAAGGCAGTGCAACCGCAGAGGGTTTTGTGTGGTCCGCACTGAAGGCACTGTGGCTGCACTACCATTCTATGCGGTCCGCAGAACCAAAGTTCAAAGAGATGCCAAATTCAGAAGATGACGCCTGTGTGGTCCGCTGTCCATTCTTTGTGGTCCACGGAGCCTGGGTTCAAAGAGTCAAGAGCCCAGTGCGTCCGCACACCATTTTGTGTGGTCAGCACTGACCGCACATGGGCATTTTTGTCCAATTTTCCAACTTAGTATAAATAGATTCCTTTTTCATCAGACATTTGGGAACTTTTGCTGCGCTCGTGAGAAGACCTTTTGTAGCCATTTTTGGCATTTTTACTTAGTTTGTAACATTGAATCTTTGTATTTACTTGAGCAATTAATTAATGTCTTTATCTTCATCTATTTCTCAGTTTTTCTCTTCAAGCACTAGTAGCTAGACACATTAGCTAGGGTTGTGGCTCAACCCTAGTGTGGGTAATTGATGGGTGTTGAGATTTTAGGTTAGATTGACTGTGGGTGTTTGTTAGTTGGGTCAATTTCATGGTTTAATCTATGAATTAATGGTTGCAAACACTAATTTGTGCTTAGTTGACTTGGGCTCTTTCTGAGAAAGAGAACTTAAGTCTTCGAAATTGACCCAACAAGGAATTGGGATGGACTCAAGAGAATTGATAGTCTCAATTAAAGGGTTAAACCTCGAGAGAGTAATACCTGACTTGAACCCTAGTTGCTTGAGCAAATTTGCCTACCCTATTGGTCTTGAGAAAGTCAATTGGGCAAAATCACTCTTTCTTCCAAGAGATATGAGAGTGGGTAAGATCGTGAAATGATTATAGCATATTCCCCAATCATGTCAATCGTGCCTTAGATTCAATTACCCGTCAATTGCCCACCTAGGCGGATGTCACTAACCTAGTGCTTTTTAAACCATTAGATACAACTTATAGCAAATTACTCGTAGCTTCATCTAGTTGCATTTCCAATTAGTAGTTTGATAAAAATTGAATCATAAAGAAAACCCAAAAATGATAAGAAGATCAATTAAGAACACACACACAATTCTAAGTTAGATAGATGCTAAACTCCAATCCTAGCTCTTTGTGGATTCGATCCCGACCCAAAATTGGGTAAAAGCTATTGTGACCCTCTGTTGCTAATCATTAGTAGTGTGGAGTTGGAACGCGATCACTTTTTGGCGCCGTTGCCGGGGAGCTAACGGTTTTAGATATCTATTTAGTTAGTTTTGTGTGTTGTTCTTCTTTCCTTCTTTGTTACTTATTTGTTTGTGTCAATTATTCAGGTACCAAATGGCTTTAAATGCTAATGACCCTCTTGGAAACGTGCTTGCGGGGGAGGAGGTTGATGATATTGGAGATAAGGAGGTGCCTCTTGTACCTCCTGGACCACGACGAGGCTTCCAGGCCAATGCTAATGATAATGTTCCAGACCCTCCTCCACCACCTCCAAGAGCGGCTCCTCGGGTGCTCCCTAACCAAGGCTATACAAGTGCTATTGTCCCTCCACGAATCCGGGCGGACAATTTTCAAATAACCAATGTGATGTGACCTTACTTGAATAGCGTGGGTATTTCATGGGTGCTGCGGATCAAAATTCCTACAAACTTCTCAAGAGGTTCGTGGATACATGTTGGGGGAGCAAGCAGACGAATGTGTCTGAGGATGCTCTTAGGTTGAGACTTTTCCCATTTTCACTCCGGGGGAAAGCATTGGATTGGCTAGAGAGACTCCCCAACCATTCCATCACAACTTGGGATGAGTTGGTGGACAAGTTTATTGCTAAATCTTTCTCACGCGGGCACATGACAACACTTCGAGATGAGATATTGGCATTCAAGCAAGAGCCCATGGAACCTTTGCATGAGATTTGGGAGAGATATAGAACGATGGCGAAGGAATGACCCAATAATGACATGACGGAGAATATGTTGCAACAAACTTTCTATCGGGGCATCAATACTACAAGTCAATGCATAATGAACCAATTGGCTGGGGGTAATTTTATGAAATTGATGTATGATGAACCTTGTGCCGTACTAGATGAGATGGAGGATACATCCTTCGCATGGAAAAGTAGAGCCAATGTTCCTCAAGGTGAACCTACGGTTATTCATTTGCATAAAGAGTCACATGACCATGGGCAAGCTATAGAGGAGTTGACAACTACTATGAATCAATTGGCTTAGGCACATTTGTAACAAGTCCAAAATCCTTGCCAAGTGAATGCCATGGAGGGTGTTAATATGCTTGTCAACAAAAGAAGGCAAATGAGGCAATAAAATCAAGGGAATTCTGAGCAATTTGATGATGATTGTGATGGGTTTCAAAATGATGGCTATGATGAGCAAAAGGAAGAGGTTCAATATGTGAATAAATATCAAGGCCAACGGGGCAACTCTTCTAACCAACAATAGTGGCGACCCCAGGACAATTGGGAAAATCAACAACTAAATAGTGGTTATTGGGGGAACAACAATCATAACAACAACTGGGGCAATCAGAACAACAATCAAGGCAACCAAGGGAATTGGAATGGTAATAGTAACAATTGGGGAAAAAATAACAATCAAGGTGGATGGAGCAATGGGAACCAAGAAAACCATGGGCAAGGCTTTCAAAGGCCCCTAATGTACCAACAACCGAACAATCCACCCCTTTTTCCTTCTCAAGGTCCTAGTTCTTCAGGTAATGATATGGGAAGAATTGAAATGATGTTCGAACAAATGATGAAGAAGAATGTGGATTTGGATGCACAGTTGGCTTCCCACAATACGTCTATTAGAAACTTGGAGGTGCAATTAGGCCAAATCTCTCAATTGTTGAATACTCGCCCGAAGGGTGCTCTAACAAGTGATACGATAGTGAACCCAAAGGGTGGAAAAAATCATGTCATGGCGGTTACAACAAGAAGTGGGAGAGGCGGTGATGTAAATGCCTTGAAACAAAAGCAAGTGGTTGATGATTATGCTGATTTGCAAGAAGATGAAGCTCCCTTAGTAGTTAAAGATGTGGTTGATGACAATGTGAACAATGAAGTGAGGATTGACATTAATGAGACTGAGGTGGAAACTCAAGAGGTCGTGAACCCATCTAGGAAGCACGTGATTGACATCAAAAGCCAAGAATTGTTTGCCAAGGCCACCTTCACCCTATCCTCAAAGGCTAGCAAAGCAAAGAAATGATAATGAGTTCAAAAAGTTCATTGATATGATGAAGAGCTTGTCCATCAATGTGCCTTTGGTGGAGGCTCTTGAACAAATACCGGGCTATGCAAATTTCATGAAAGACTTGGTCACAAAGAAACGTTCTATGGTTGTAAGACTATCAAGATGACACCAAGTCAGTGCTATAGTGCATTCAATAGCTCCCAAGTTGGAGGATCCCGGTGCTTTCACTATCCCTTGCACTATCATTAGTGTAGATTTTGCCAAGGCTTTTTGTGATCTAAGGGTGAGCATCAATTTCATGCCCTACTCAGTTTTAAGACATTGGGCATTGATCCTCCTAGACCAATATCCATGAGATCACAAATGGGGGATAGATCAATGAAGCAACCTTTGGGCATTGTGGATGATGTGCTTGTCCAGGTGGACAAATTTATCTTACTAGCAGACTTTGTGATATTGGAAGTAGGGGAGCTCACTTTTCGAGTGGGTGATGAAAAGGTGGTATTCCATGTGTGCAAATCGATAAAGCAACCCAATTGTACCGAGGTATGCTCATTTGTAGATTTGGTCACGGCTGTGATCATTGATGATACAAATGCTATAATTAATGTCGAGGACCCGTTGGAGGCTGTGCTGTTAAATCTAGAGGTAGATCATGATGAGGGCTGAGTGTAGTGCGTAAATTCCTTGCATGCAATGGGGTCCTATTCTTATAATCCAAGAAGGATATCCTTGGACCTCGAAAATAGAAAGACACCTCCAACTAAGCCATCAATAGAGGAACCACCGGTATTGGAGCTGAAGTCGTTGCCTCCACACCTCAGGTATGGGTTCTTGGGCCCTTGTTCTACTTTACCCATTATTCTTTCCTTGTGCTTGTAGGTGGATGCCACTTTGGTGGTTCTCAAAAGGAGGAAGAAAGCAATTGGGTGGACATTGGCCGACATTCGGGGAATAAACCCCGCATTTGCATGCACAAAATCATTTTGGAGGATGATGCAAAACCCTCATTGGAGCATCAAAGAAGATTGAACGAGTCAATGCATGAGGTGGTGAAGAAAGAAGTGATAAAATGGTTAGATGCCGGGGTTATGTACCCTATCTCTGATAGCTCATGGACTTCTCCGGTGCAATGTGTATCGAAGAAGGGTGGGATGACTGTGGTGACAAATGACAACAATGAACTTATTCCCACTTGGATCGTTACTGGATGGAGGGTATTCATGGACTACTGGAAACCGAACAAGGTGACCCCCAAGGATCATTTCCCCTTGCCATTCCTTGACCAAATGCTTTGGGGCATGCCTTTTATTGCTTTTTGGATGGATACTCGGGGTATAATCAAATCTTAATCGCTCCAGAGGACCAAGAGAAGACCACCTTTACTTTTTCATATGGCACCTTTGCTTTCTCTCGGATGCCGTTTGGGTTGTGTAATGCTCCGGCGACATTAGATGCATGACGGCTATTTTCACCGATATGGTGGAAGATATTTTGGAGGTCTTCATGGATGTTTTTAGTATGGTTGGTGATTCATTTGAAGAGTGTTTGGGAAATTTGGATAGAGTCTTGGCCCGATATGAAGACACAAATCTTGTTCTTAATAGGGAAAAATGCCACTTCATGGTTGAAGAGGGCATAGTGTTGGGCCACAAAATTTCAAAACATGGGACTGAAGTTAATAAGGCCAAGATAGATGTAATTTCGAGGCTTCCGCCCCCCACTTCCGTCAAAGGGGTGAGGAGTTTTCTTGGGCACGCGGGGTTTTACCGGAGGTTTATAAGGGATTTTTCGAAGGTGGTAAACCCTTAGTGCAAGCTATTAGAAAAAGATGCCAAATTTGTGTTCGATGAGGGATGTATGCAAGCATTTGAGCTTCTCAAGCTTAAGTTGACCACTACCCCTATCATTACCGCACCATGTTAGAGCTTACCTTTTGAGCTCATGTGCGATGTAAGTGACGTTACGGTTGGGGCTATTTTCGGTCAAAAGGTTAACAAAATATTCCATCAGGTTTACTAAGCAAGCAAGACCATGAATGAGGCTAAAAGGAACTACACGGTTACCGAGAAAGAGTTGTTGGCCATAGATTTTGCAATGGAAAAGTTTTGGCTATATCTTAAGGGGGCTAAGGTCATAGTGCATACCGATCATGCCACCCTTAGGTACTTGATGACAAAGAAAGACTCCAAGGCAAGGTTGATGAGATGGGTGCTACTACTCCAAGAACTTGATCTAGAAATTTGTACCAAAAAGGTAGTGAAAACCAAGTGGTGGATCATTTGTCCCATTTGGAAGAGGAAGGAAGGCCATGTGATTGCATAGATATCAATGATACATTTCTTGATGAGCAACTACTTTTTGTGTCGATGTGTGATATGCCATGGTTTGCGGACATTGCTAATTTTCTTGTGACCGGCATTAGCGCGTATGAGCTCTCTTCTAACCAAAGGAAGAAGCTCAAACGGGATAGTCTAGAATTCTATTGGGACGAGCCACACTTGTTCAAGATTTACACCGATGGAGTGATTCGGAGGTGTGTACCTGAGGAGGAGCAATTTAGCATCCTAGAGGATTGTCATTCCTCCCCCTATGGTGGCCATCATAGAGGGGCGAGGACGGCTTTGAAAGTTCTGAGTTGTGATTTTTATTGGCCAACCTTGTTCAAAGATGCAAGTTATCTAGTAAGAAGGTGTAATCAATGTCAACGAGTGGGCGGGATTTCCAAGAAAGATGATGTCACGCCCCAAAATCCGAGGGGCATGACCAGCGCTCAACCGAGTAAACCCGACTGAGCAAGCCTGTTAGGTCTCATTCTACCCAAACTAACTCATGAATAAATAGGAGATGGACTCCATTAAATCAGATTCTATCAACGTATAATTAACGATTTCCATTTCATTTTCATTAGCAACTTCATTCGCCACTTTAAAGGTATTACAAGTTATATATATCATTTCCACACATCAATATTTCTATTTTAAATTCCAATACCCGACACTACCCCCAACCTATCTACGGAGCCTCTAAATATAACTGAAGAATAATACAGAAATGACGGCAACAAGGCTCCGGCTATACCTTACACAAATATAAAAAAAATTATGATTCCGGGAAGAACAGCAGCATAAGCCATGCAGGGCCCCGAGGGGAAAGGGGCTCACCAATACAGTTGACGGAAAGTGGAGGAGGTTCTACTGCCAGTGGACTGGAGTGCCTGCTATAGAACCACCTACAATCATAACACGAATGTAGCGCCCCCGGCAAAAAGGACGTCAGTACATTTGAATTGTACCGGTATGTATAACTAAACACCATTTTACTAGAAAGAACTATCAAACAGGTACAAGTAAATAACATGGGTAAATCAAAGATGCAATTCATATAATCTTTCATACAATTTCCAAAACACGGATTATGGCATTTCTGTCACATGTACACCACTGTTCTCAATACCACCGCTATCTAGAGCGGAGTCCGATCATGACCCGACCGGCTAAGTCACCTCATTGGAGGCATTACTCTCAATCAATATTCCATTTCCCTTATCCGAAATTCAATATCAGCACATTACCACCATGTGTGCGGCATGGTATCCGATCACGACCCGATTGGCTAGGTCACCTCATTGGAGGCATTACTCCATTCTCATTAGTCAACAACTTCAAATCTTTATTCCACACATATCCTAACAATTCCTGGGCACTCATGGCCACTATCATCACATCGTATTCCCTTTTCAATATTCATTTTACAAGTTGTGATCATAGACACATATATCAAAGATAATTCAAGTTGCAACCACAGGTAATTAAGCACATAGCTAGCATGAATAATTCTTTGTTTCGATGTTGGCTTATAGCCCAAGTATTTCAACACATACTGTACTTTTTTCATCATTCTCTAATTATCAAGATTGGTACATTATTCACATTAAGGTACATCCTTCATGAATATGTCTAGATATATGCAAATCAATTTATGCGTAATAACAATCAATACACTAACCAATTCAACTCTTACCATACTTTTGGAAATGACAACGGAGCTCAATTTCTAATAAAAAGGGGGGTTTTAGCCATACATACCTCAATAAAGCTCTCCTCACTCTTTTACAAATTTCTGGAACTCTTAGCACTTCGATCTATTGAGTAAGAATTACAAATTAAATCCAGAATTAGAGATGAGATTGAGACTCTAGCTTGGTTCAAGCATATTGACAAACCCTAGAGGTGCAATGTGATCTTAGGCCCTTTTTTGCGAGCAATTTATATCATTTTGTACCCCTCTTTAATTCACCACCTCCCACTACTCTAAGGTTTGATATGTATGCAAGGAATCCATTGTTATACCCATGAATCACCTCACTAGTGACCCCTTATATCTGAGAATAAAACAAATAAGAGTTGGGGTGACGAAGTCTTACCTCTTGAGATGAAGGTCTAGGGGTCTTCACTTGATTTTCGTCAAGGATTTAGCCATATCTTATGGAGTAATTTGATGGGGGAACTTTCCCTCTCTAAAAACCCTCTCTCTCCCTCTAGAAATGTTCAGAAAGATGCTTAAAATGAGATATAACACCAGATATATCGATAGGGAGGTCGGGTTGAAAATTAGAAAATTGGAGCCTCGAGTCAAATATACGATCGCATTTACGGTCGCAGAGTAAAAATGCGGTCCGCATAATGGAACACAAAATGCTCCCCAGAAACTGGAATCTCTGACTCAGTCTGCGGTAAGAATGCGGTCCACATTCACGTTCTACAGTCGCAAAGTGCACCGCAGAACTGACCCTCACAAAATTAAAAGGAAAATATGCAACAACTATGCGGTCCGCATTTCGATTATGCGACCGCATTTTCGACCGCACAACTGACTTTAATTTTAACCAACATTCTGACTAACTCCGCGGTAGATATGCGGTCCGCATACCTGATTTGCAGTCGCATTCTGGACCACATTTCTTGCATATTTATAGAAACTTATTCTTGACTTTTTAATGCATTATTAAATCCAAAAAGGTCCGCGCCGCGGCGAGCTTGCGAGCCACGAGGTATATTTATGAATTGCTAATACATGCTCCTAACTTGGCATCACGGGATCCAGGTTTTCAAGTAAGGATTTCACGGGGCCTTACAGATGAGTTACCTCTAAACACCATTCTTGAAGTTGATATCTTTGATGTATGGGTATCGATTTTATGGTCCCTTTTGTAAGCTCATGTGGAAACATGTACATTCTTGTAGCGGTTGATTATGTGTCAAAATTGGTAGAGGCCGTGGCCTTACCCAACAACGAATCTAGGAGTGTGGTGGCATTTATGAAGAATAGCATTTTCACAAGGTTTGGTACACCTCGGGCAATTGTTAGTGATGGAGGATCACATTTTTATAATAATGCTTTTGATGCCTTGCTTTCCAAGTATGGTATCAACCACAAGGTGTCTACGCCTTATCATCCTCAAGCAAGTGGTCAGGTTGAAGTGTCTAATAGGGAGATTAAGAGCATTTTGTCCAAAACTGTCAATGCCAATAGGACCGATTGGTCTAAAAAGTTAGATGATGCTCTATGGGCTTACCTAACCGCTTACAAGACCCCAAATGATATGTCTCCATACAGTTGGTGTTTGGGAAAACATGTCATTTACCAGTGGAGTTGGAGCATAAGGCCATGTGGGCCTTGAAGAAGTTAAATCTTGATTGTGATATAGCTGCTAATATTCAGGTGGAGCAACTCAATGAGCTTGATGAATTTCGGTTCCATGCCTACTCTAGTTCGTCCCTGTATAAGGGTAAAATGAAATACCTTCATGACAAATATACTCAGGGGAAAGAATTCAAGGTGGGAGATTTAGTGCTCTTATTCAATTCTCGACTGAGGTTGTTCTCAGGAAAGCTGAAATCAAAGTGGAGTGGACCATTTGAAGTAGTGTGTGTAACCCAATTTGGTGCTCTTGATTTGAAGAACAAAAGTGGGGAAGTTTTTAGAGTAAATGGGTATAGAGTGAAGCACTATCTAGGGAAGTTTGATAATAGCCATGTGGTAACTGTGGTTCATTTTAAATGATTGGATGGTAACCTGCGTCGTGCCACGACGTTAAATCAGGCACTTCTTGGGAGGCAAGCCATGTGTTTTTCTTTTTGTTTTTATTTAATTTTCACTGTAGTGTAGGATTGATTTTTGAGCTAACTGGTTGTGAGATGTTACAAGGTTGAGTTGATGCAGTGCATGACATAATTGAAAAAAAATGCAGAGTCTCTGAAGTTTGCAGTGCGGCCACACTACCATTTTGTACGGACCGCACTGGCAGAGGGTGAAGAAGTGAAATCTCTGAAGTTTGCCACTGCAACCGCAGTCCATTTTGCGCGGTCCGTGGTGGGCCTCTGCGACTGCAGTCCATTTTGTGCGGACCACAGAGGACTGCGTTCTCAAACTTGAACAAAACAGGGCAGTGTGGAACGCAGTCCATCTTGTGCTGTCCGCACTTGTAGGTGAGAATGGCCCTAGGGTTTTCTCTATCTATAGACCCTTGGGGCCTCCTTTTACTTTTTTCGCACTTTTGCCTCTCAGACCTAAGAGAACACTGTTCATCACCCTTTGCTTGCTCGTAATTAGTTATTGGGACTTATTTACTCCACTTCATCTCACTATCTGGTATCATGATCTTCCTTTTACCTATTTAATTTTGTTAATTTTTGTTTTTCTTAGCTTTAGTTCTTCTCCCTCCTGTATTTTCTTAAATTTCTAGGCTAGGTTAGTTTCAATTTTGATTCATGTGGACTTTGTTAGTCTAATGAACTGGGAAATGATCTAGAGGCACTTATTAGGTGAAAACTTAGACTTAAAAGAAAAATTTCATGAACCCTAATTTAGTGCCAAACTATAGCACTCTGTGCAGACCGCGGTAGATTCTAGGCGGTCCGTGGTGTCCCAGTGCGGTTCGCATTGCCATTTTCTGCTGACCGCACTGAAGACTTTTGAGATTATTTAATTATAGGCAGTGCGGCCATGGTATATTTTGTGCGGTCCGCACTGCCTAGATACAGAGGATGGGTAGTTTGACCCCCACCTCTGTGCGGACCGCGATTGATTTTGTGTGGTTCACGATGACCTCAGTGCGGCCGCGATTGATTTTGTGCGGTCCGTACTGGTGAGATTCAGAGGATGTGTTTTGTGAAACCCACACTTGTGCGGATCATGGTCGATTCTCTACGGTTTGCGGTAGTCCCTATGTGGCCGCACTCCCAATTTATGCGGTCCGCACTGGGCAACATCTGCAACATTTTCATTCATGTCTGCAATACTATTTTATTTGATTACACTGATACTAACAAGTTATTTGAATTGTGTTTACAGACAATGGTTAAACAACAAGGAAAAGGCTCAAAACAACCCGGCAGAGGTGAATCCTTCGGGGAAGGGAAGCAAAAGATGATTAAATTCACTCCCCAAGTTCGGGAAAACATAAAGAGAACAAGAAAGTTAATAAAAGCTGCTGATAGAGCATCTGATCTGTCGGGAAGTGACAAGCCTTCTCAGGAGGTTTCCTCGGACTCTGTTCCTGCACATATCCCTAACTGGCCCGGAAGATTTAGATTGACCGACACTACTCCTCCTCCATCACCCACTTCCCAAGCACCAGTACATGTTTCTTCTAACTCGTCTGAGGGCTCAGCAGTGGGTAGTGAAGAATACTCTACCTCTCCCACAGCTTCATTATCTTAGGAGGGGAAAGAAGGAGAAGATGAGGAAGTAAAAGGAGAAGATGAGGAAGCTGAAAGAGGTGAACCAAGGGTTGGGGATGTAGATAGAACGAGGAAGCCAGAGGTTTGGCGAGATAGGTTCGTAAGTGAGGTGGCATACCACAAATTTAGAGAGTGATGGCCGGTGAGAAAATTGATACCGAAGAGGAGCTTCATTGATAACGATATTTTACCCCTCAACCCTAATGTGCAAAGAAAATTTAGGATTAGAATGGGCTGGGAACATTTTATTGAGAAGTGTGTAGATGCCAACGAACACATGGTCAAGGAGTTTTACTGCAATGTAGCCTATATAACAAAGGGCTCGGGTATATTTTAGATGAAAGATAACGATGGGGGCTCCTATAGGCTAAAAGGTAAATGGACGTTATATATAAGACAGTGTTGTTTGAAGGGAAATACCTCAACGAATACTTGGGCTTCAATAAGGAGGATGCGACTCTATATATGGCGAAGATGGAAATGGGTAAGGAGGTCCGTCCATGTTTAGCTCAGTACCTATAATCCTAGGTACTATTCCTGATTAGTTGATTGCTAGAGTCAAAATATTGTGGAGGACCTTAAACTTTGAGGCGAGGGGTTGGGAGACGTTTGTTTGTAGCCGGTTGGATTCTACTACACATGACTAGACCCTTCCTCTCCACCGGGCTGTATTGGTTGCTTCGATTATGGTGGGATACCCCAAAAATATGGGGAATGTGATGTTCCTCATTACTCTATAGTGGGAGCAGAGCATGACTAGAACTACCCTTTCCCTAGCACCCTAACTATGTACTTTCGGGATTTGAAGGTTGACAAGAAGCCCTATGACACCAGAGTTAAATAAAAAGCTCCCTTCTCCTAGTACAACATGTAAGGGGATGATAACACCAAGAGCAAGAGTTTCAAAGGTACAACTACTGTTTCAACTGGACAGTCTGAAGAGCCAGTTGTGGTAGCGGCTCCTGCTGAGCGCACCTCCACCTTCACAGATAACCCTCCCGGTCCTTCCACATCCACAACTATTCCTGTTGATCCATCCACCCCAGCAGGCCCGAAGATTCCATCTTCCCAGGCCCATCCCATTACTACCCACCGACTGGGACATGCTCTTGCTAGTATCAATAACTGGATGTCCACAGCGTCATCCAAGTTGTCTATCTTGAATACCACTATAGAGGCTCATTTAGCTCCCCTTACTCCACAAGTGCCCCAATTTATTGAGGATGCGCTCCAGGATATTCTTAAGAACCAGAAGAAAATCGTCACCACTCAGGATGCATTGGCCAAGGTAATTGATTCGCATAGCAAGGCTCTGAAGGAGCTTGCTAAGGAGCATAAGAATCTGCGGAATACACGGGCCTCCAAGGAGTCCATGAAGGAGCTGCGGGTAGATGTTGATAGACTAAAGGCAGACCAGCTGCCTTTAGACCTCTTGCTTGATGACCCAATCCCTGCAGCTCAGCCACAGTCGGAGTAGACATAGAGGCCTCCGAAAAAGAGGAGGATGATCTATAGAGCAGATGATGCTATCATCAAGTTGGCGTACCCACTGGAGACCTCCTCTAGTCATCCACAGGATGTACCAGTTCCACAGCCTGTCGAGGTCCAGGCCCAGGTTCCAGTAGCTGAGGAGCAGACCACCGGGAACCAGTCTGATATTCCCGAGCACACAGAGACCCAGGGAGCATCCGTGATCCAATGCAGACAAACACGGCTTAGGGAGTCCTCTATATCCTTTTGCTATATCTTTTGGTGCTTATTTAGACTAGTTGGCATTGGGGACAATGTCGGCTATCATTTAAGGGGGTGAGCCCTACATTTTAGATGACTGTATATATTGTCTGTATATAATTTGATATTTAGTTACATTTATCGTATTTTCATTTTACTTTGGGTCTATACATAAAGTTACATTTCATTTTATATATTCATCCTATCTATTGCATATTCAAATCCCCTATTGTATATATTCATTCTATTTTCTGCATTCAAATCCCTTATTGTATATATTCATTCTATTTTCCGCAAATTTTTTGCTTTTAGCTTCTTGTTTATGTTCGTAGCTTTTTGTTTTGTTTTGGATGTTTTCAATAACCCTTTGATTTTCTTAATGCCACGGTTCTTTCCAAAGGCGGAGTGTTGTGTGAACTGGGTGGCTCTTCCCAATGATGGATGGCGTGACAACCTTCTTAAGGGTTTGAGTCTATTTTTCTTTTTGTTTTTAGTAGTTTGTGGTTAAGGGTACCTCAAGCAAAGCTTCACTTGGGCCTAGCACATTTGCCTATCTTATGGTCAAAAATAGATTGTTGTGTTTAGGATGGTGAAAGTCGTGACCTTGAGACTCTTCTATTGATCGATAATCATCAAGTGATTTTTCGGGTCCATTGCCTGCTCAAATCATGTCTAAGGTCGTTGTGGGCCCCCGACTTGATGTCTTTAGCAATCCTTAGCTTTTGTGGTGAGTAATTGAATTGCGAGTCCAAGTCCCAAGCCATTGGTCTAGAACTTGCCTTGAATGTTTGTTGAGTTGAAATCCTAAAGGAATTTTGACTTAAGACGTGATTATAGGATCTCCTTGATCCAAATGATAGATTGAACACTTCCATAGCCTACCAATGATAAGATCCTCAGTCAACTCTTTTGAGCCTTAGACCTTTTGCTTTCAAAAACCATGATATAAGCCTATACCCGTTCTAAAAGATATCCTCTGTTGCACCCAAATCTTTCCATTAGCAAATGGAAAAAGTATAAGTTTGGGGGGAGAGACAAGGATTGCAACAAAGTGGTGAAAAGGCACAAAAGTGAAGAAAAGGAAAGGCAATGAAAAAGAAAGAAAAACAAAAAGACAAAAAGAATGCTTAATGTGAAAAAGACTACAAAGGGATTTAAGAAAAGTAAAGAAAGAAAGGTGTGGAAAGTTGAAAAAGGAGAAAAGGTTTGAAATGCATAAGAAAGAATGACAATGTTTCTCTCTAACCCCTTAGAAAGAAGTGAATTGACTCAAAGTGTCAAGTGAATTATGCCAAATGAATCAAAAGAAGTGCTTAAGGGAAGATGTAACCCACTTGAACAAAAACATGACCTACCCTAAACCAAAAGCCTTCATAATGATTCCATAAAATCCCTATATGATCTTGAGTCGAATGAAGTTTACATTAGTGGATACTCACATAAGGGGCAAGCATATGGTACTTAGAGCTGGACTTGTGACCTTTCCTTAAGAGAGATGAGTGAATTCCCATTAACCTCATTTTGTGTGCCACTATTCTAAAGGTGAGGTTTGCTTAGGGAGAGTTGAGGATGTGTGAGTTTGGGTTCCACAATGACCAAAGTAATTGAAAGAGTTATTTGATGTGTTGAGTCAACTCTTGACGCTTTTGTGTCGCACTTGATCCATGGTTGTTCAAAGAGTAAATGTTGTTAATGGTTCATTTGTATTGAGGGCAATTGTTAGTCCCAATTGATGCTAGTTGAGGTTGCTTTAGGACAGCTGAAAATTTCTTGGATTTTTTTCCTTAAGGGGTGGGTCTTATTTTGTTTGCTTGAGGACAAGCAAGAACTTAAGTTTGGGGGAGTTGATAACTAGGGATTTTGATGCATTTTATACTCCTTCTTGCTTACGCTTTGATTATAAATTCATTCAAAATAGTCTCAAAAGGCTCATAAGTTGTACTTGATTGCAGGTTTGATCAACAAAGTGACAAGATGTCAAAGATTGGCTCAAGAGGAGTGAAACCTGCACAAGTACTAAAGACAAGACAAAACTCAGGAGAAACAGGCCTAATGCAGCCACACTAGACTTTGCGCGGTCCGCACTAGGGAGATTCAGAGAGTTGGATTTTCAGGCATCAAGGCAGTGTGGCCGCATAAGGTTTTGTGCGGTCCGCATTAAAGGCACCGCGGCCGCACTACCATTCTTTGTGGTCCATAGTCCATTATGTGTGGACTCCATTAGAAGCCTCCGTGGTTGCCATCTATTCTGTGCGGTCTGCGGAGCCTAGGTTCAGAGAGTCAAGCTTTCAAGTCAAGAGCCCAGTGCGGCTGCACACCATTTTGTGCAGTCCGCACTGACCCCGCAAGGGCATTTTTGTCCAATTTTTCCAGATTAGTATAAATAGATTCTTTTTCCATTTTTAGGGCATTAGACATTTGAGAACTTCAACTGCGCTCGTAAGAAGACCTTTTGTAGCCATTTTTGGCATTTTTACTTAGTGTTTATCATTGAATCTTTGTATTTACTTGAGAAATTAATTAATATGTCTTTATTTTCATCTATTTCTTAGTTTTTCTCTTCAAGCATGAGTAGCTAGACCCATTAGCTAGGGTTGTGGCTCAATCCTAGTGTAGGTAATTGATGGGTGTTGTAATTTAAGGTTAGATTGACTATGTGTGTTTGTTATTTGGTTAAATTTCATAGTTTAATCTATGAATTAGTAGTTGCAAACACTAGTTTGTGCTTAGTTGACTTGGGCTCTTCTTAAGAAAGAGTACCTAAGTCTCCAAAATTGAACCAACAAGGAATTGGGATGGAGAAAGGAGAATTGATAGTCCCAATTAAAGGGTTAAACCTCAAGAGAGTAATACCCGACTTGAACTCTAGTTGCTTGAGCAAATTTGCCTACCCTATTGGTCTTGAGAAAGTCAATTAGGCAAAATCACTCTTTTTACAAAGAGATGTGAGAGTGCGTAAGATTGTGCAATAGTTATAGCATATTCCCCAATCATGTCAATCATGCCTTAGATTCAATTACCCATCAATTGCCCACCCAGGCAGATGTCACTACCCTAGTGCTTTTTAAACCATTAGATACAACTTGTAGCAAATTACTCGTAGCTTCATCTAGTTGCATTTTCAATTAGTAGTTTGATAAAAATAGAATTATAAAGAAAACCTAAAAATGATAAGAAGATCAATTAAGAACACGCACGCAATTCTAAGCTAGATAGATACTTAACTCCAATCCTAGCTCTCTATGGATTTGATTCCAACCCAAAATCAGGTAAAAGCTATTACGACCCTCTCTTATTAATCTTTAGTAGTGCGGAGTTGGAATGCGATCAATACCCTAACATAGAAAATGATAACTTCTCGTGCCACTGTTTGTGTTTCTCTATCATTTTCCTCAATATCTTCTTGATGTTCTTGTTGGCGGCTTCTACAGCTCCATTCATCTGAGGTCTGTAGGCTATAGAAGTCTTGCGTCTGATTCTGAAAGTGTCACACATAGCTTTCATCAGGTCACTATTGATATTGGAGACATTATCAGTGATGATTGACTTTTGAATCTTGAATCGGCAAACGATACGGTTGCGGACAAAGTCTACCACGACTTTCTTAGTCATTGCTATGTAAGATGCTGCCTTGACCATAGATTGCTACTAGGATGAACCTGTGCCCGTTGGAAACGACCAACTCGATTGGTCCAATAACATCCATTCCCCAAGTGGCGAACGGCCATGGTGAGCTTGTTGCATTAAGCTCTTTTGGAAGTACCTTTATCATGTTCGCATGTATCTGACAGCGGTGGCATTTCCGGACGTACAAGATGCAGTACATTTCCATAGTCATCCAAAAGTAACCAGCCCGGAGTATCTTCTTGGCTACGATAATACCGTTCATATGTGGACCGTAGGTCCCAACATGGATTTCTTCTAGCAGTTTAGATGCTTCCTTTGTGTCAACACACCTTAATAATCCCAAATCCGGGGTCCTCCTATACAGGATTTCTCCGTTGTGAAAGAAATTATTAGACAACCTTCCAAGTGTGCGCTTTTGAATAGTAGTTGCAAGTTCTGGGTATTCTCCTTTTGTCAAATATTCACTGATATCATGAAATCAAGGCTTTCTTTATACCTCTTCTTCAACATGGGCACAATAAGTTAGCTGTTCGTGGATCTTTACTGGAATGAGATCAATGAAGTTTTTGTCTGGATGTTGTATCATGGATGACAGGATGGCCAATGCATTGGCGAATTCATTATGGATTTTGGGAACATGTCAGAATTCTGTCTTTGTGAACCTCTTTCTTAGCTCCTACATGTGATGCAGATACAAAAGTATCTTAGAGTTTTTAGTTTCCCATTCTTCTCGGAACTGATGTATGAGTAGGTCTGAATCCCCGATTACTAGCAGCTCCTGAATGGTCATGTAAATGGCCATCTTGAGCCCTAAGATGCAGGCTTCGTACTCAGCCATGTTGTTAGTACATGGGAACCTGAGCTTAGTTGACACCAGATAGTGTTGATCGCTTTCTAATAGTTGGAGTGCTCCTATGCCAACTCCTTTGAAATTTGTTTCTCCATCGAAAAACATTCTCTAGCCATCATAGGATTCTGCAATGTCTCCTCCTGTGAATGATACCTCTTCATCAGGAAAATACATATTCAGGGGTTCTTATTCTCCATCCACGGGATTTTTGGCAAGGTGATCTGTTACTGCCTATCCCTTGATTGCCTTCTGAGTTACGTAGACAATGTCGAATTCGCTCAACAAGATTTTCCACTTGGCTAGCTTGTCGGTGGGCACGGGCTTCCGAAAAAGGTACTTCAAAGGGTCCATCCTTGATATGAGATATGTGGTATAGGCACCGAAGTATTGTCTCAGCTTCTGGGCTACCCAAGTCAAAGCACAACAAGTGCATTCTAACAGGGAATACCGGGCTTCGTACGGAGTGAACTTCTTGCTGAGATAGTAAATGGCCTGCTCTTTCCTCCCCATTTCATCATGCTTCCCCAGGACGCAATCGAAGGCACCATCTAACACTGTGATGTCGAGTAGCAGAGGTCTACCTGGCTCAGGCAGGACTATACTGGTGGCACTGACAGGTATTCCTTGATCCTGTTGAAAGCTTTTTAGCATTCATCAGTACACTCGGTGGCAGCATCTTTTTCAATATCTTGAAGATCGGCTCACAGATGACTGTGGACTGTGCTATGAACCGGCTGATATAGTTAAGCCTTCTTAAGAAACTCATCACTTCCTTCTTGTTCTTTGGCGGTGGAAGTTCCTGAATAGCTTTGACCTTTGATGGATTCAGTTCTATTCCCCGGTGACTCACAATAAACCCAAGTAATTTTCCAGCAGGAACCCCGAATGTGCACTTTGTGGGATTCAGTTTCAGGTTGTACCTTCGCAATCTATTGAAAATCTTCCTCAAATCTTCTATGTGATCAGTGGACTTCTTGGAGTTGATGATAACGTCATCTACGTACACCTCAATCTCCTTGTGTATAATATCATGAAAAATGGTAGTCATGGACCTCATGTTGGTGGCTCATATGTTCTTTAACCCAAACGACATCATCTTGTAGCAGTACATTCCCCATGGCGTAATGAAAGCCGTTTTCTTAGCATCTTATTCATCCATCCAAATTTGATGATAACCAGCGAAACAATCCACAAATGATTGCAATTCATGCTTGGTGCAATTGTCAATCAGGATGTGTATGTTCGGCAAACGAGAGTCATCTTTCGGACTGGCCCGGTTGAGATCCCGATAGTCGACACAGACTCTGAACTTCCCGTCTTTCTTTGGAACTGGCACAATGTTATCTAAACATGTTGGGTATTATACCACCCTGAGAACTTTGGCTTTGACATGCTTGGTGACTTCTTCCTTGATTTTCAAACTCGTATCAAGCTTGAACTTTCTGAGCTTCTGCTTTACCGATGGAAAGTCAGATCAGTCGGCAGTTTGTGTGCCACAATAGATGTACTCAGACCAGTCATGTCATTGTACGACCAGGCGAATATGTCCTCGTATTCTCTTAGAAATTCTGTGTACTCTTCCTTTTTTGACGGCGATAAGTGAACACTGATTCATGTTTCTTTGACACTTTCTGCATCTTCCAGGTTAACAATCTCAGTCTTGTTCGGGTCGGACTTTGGTCTGTTTTCAAAACTCTCAACTTCCTTGACAATCTCTTCCGGTATGTCATCTTCCTCTGAGTCTGTGTCTGTTTGTTGCGTTGTCTCATTGCACGTCACAGTCATTGGTTCATCAAGATAAGCAATAGTAATGCTGTATAAGTAAAGTAATGAGAGAAAATAATAAGAATATTGATTTATAAGGAAAATCAAAATGCTTTGATAAATTCCATTTTGGAACATTGAAGATCTTATTGCGAAATTGAAAATGCGAAAGGAAAGTCAACTAGTAAAAATAAAAGATAGTGCATGATGCTTGTTCAGCCTTGCTACCCCGAGGCTCACCGGGCTCTGGTGGTTCTAAGGGTCCAATTATTGAGGCATTCTCCTCTGCTTATAGCCTGTATGGAAGGGCCTTCCTTCCCTTCCTCCTCTAAAACAACACAACAATCCATATCATCGTCTTCTAGAACAAGTTCCTCACCGCTGCCAATGCTTCCTCTTCTTCTGACCCATAGATAACTTCGACCGGTTGGAAAGACTGTTCCAAGCGTGGTATTGGCTGATCCAATGGGCAGTAAGGACCGCACCATGGTGGCGACCAGTTGTTGAATTCCTCCTAGGTATACTCATATCTCAGACCGAAGGTGGTGCCATGTTTCTTTAATTTGATAGGCTTAGCGATTCCTTATAGGTTCTTGCCAAGTCCTTTGCTAGGTTCGTATCTACTCCAGTTCAATATGCCTTCTGTTTTGTTATCCCACCATTTGTACTTGTCAACGGTGTTAACTCGCTCGATGTGGTGATAAGTCTCCCCGCCTATCTTTCTTCTGCCTCCTATTGCTGGGATGATCGCAACTGTATATGGGATTGCTACCATCGCCGTGAATGATCACCTCTTGGTGATCCCACTCAAACTTTACTGCCTGATGTAGTTTTGATTCTACGGCCCCAGCGACATGAATCCATGGTCATCCCAATAATGGATTGTAAGATGTCAGCACGTCTATCACTTGAAAATTGACATCAAACCAAGTAGGACCCATTTGCAAACACATGCTAATTTCCCCAATGGTGGACCTTTGGGAACCGTCGAAAGCTTTGGTGTTGATGGCCCCATCCTTGATCTTATACAGTCCCTTTCCCAATATCCTGAGTGTTACTAATGAACAAATGTTAAGGCTGGACCCTCTATCAATCAGGATTCTGGTGATAAAATAATCTTCGCGTTATACGGTGATGTGCAATGCCTTGTTGTGACTCAACCCTTCTAGTGGCAGCTCATCTTCTCGAAAAGTGATCTTATGACTTTCCAATACCTGCCCGACCATGTTTGACATCTCTCCTCCGGTAATGTTGCTTGGTACATATGCCTCACTCAGCACTGTTAATAGGGCATTTTTGTGTGCATCTGAAATCTATAGTAAAGCAAAGATTGAAATTTGCACCGGTGTTTTTCTCAGCTGATCAATGACCGAGTATTATTTGGCTTGTATCTTTCTCCAGAGATCATTGGGCCCGGATTTCGTGATGGTTGGCCGACTAGAGGCCTACTTTCTTGACTCAGGTAAATGTTCTGGGGTATAAACCCTACCAGTTCTCGTCATACTGTTAAGCCTCAAAATCCGAGAAGCGCGACCGACGCTCAACCGAGTAAACTCGACTGAGCAAGCCTGTTAGATTTCATTCTACCCAACCTAGTTCATGAATAAAGAGGAAATGTTATCCCATTTTATCAAAACACTAAGCAATCTTCCATCAGAAACTTCTATTTCCATTAATGCCTTCATTCTTAGTTTACAAAATATAACAAGTTTACAAGCTTAATGAAAACATATTTATCAAGTACAAACTTTTCTAGTCCAGACTCCCAACATTAACCACCGCCCACAAATAGTCTACGGAGCCTCTAAATACATTAGAAGAGTAATAAGGAAATGCCGGTAACAAGGTTCCAGCTAAGTGAACGAAAGATACATGACATGACCCCGGGATAGAGCGGGCTCACAAAGTCTGCTGGGAAGAGAATACCGCTATCACTGGCTGATGTCGCTCACTGAGGAACCACCTGTATAATAAAACGATACAACGTCCCTAGCAAAAGGGACTTTAGTACCGTCGAGTAGCACTAGTATGTAAGCTAAAAATCCTCTTTCAGAATAGAATATCCATACAAACAAAAAAAAACACAAAACAACAAGTCAAATCAGCAATATACTAGTATCCAACCTACAACATGTAAATCTTCTAGTTTTTGAAAATGATATATATAATTTTTGGTTGGGAGATGACTAGCACCGATATGAGTTTTACCATCGTTTTTGTTAGCACGGAGTCCAATCATGACCCGATCGGCTAAGTCATCCCTTTAGAGATATGTACCACAATAACAATTTCCAATTTTTTTTGCATTTCCAATTTTTGATTCCCAGCACAATACCACCATGTGTGCGGCATAGCGTCCGATCACGGCCCGATCGGCTAAGCTGCCTTCCCACACATGCCATGTGGGTTGGCATTACCAATTTAAAAATATTACCAAATTCATCCCAATTAAGGGGAATAACCATGATCCATCACTACATCGGCACGTGTAATTTCATGTATGAGCCTTATGACCCACCCTTCCTCGGTTTTGATAATGACACTACCAAAAACGTTTTTAATTTGATTTGAGATTTTCACACAATTGTAGTATAAATACAAGTATACAAATATATCATAGACACGATCATGCTTACCTCAATACCTTTCACATTTTATGGTTTTTATAAATGTCCTCAATCTCCCTCAATAACAGTATTTCTTTGGCCCTTTGGACCTTTCACAAGGTTCATCTTTTTCATCGCACGAAGGCCACATTTGGTTTTCCACATTTTCATCCCTTTATTTCAGGGGATCACCAACCAATATGAATGTACCAAATATTCTGGGAATCATATACTTTCGAATTCAATAGAAATAGAATCATCAAACATAAGGGATTCTTCCCAAAGAGGAACATGCCAAACAATGATTTAAATACACATTGAAGTTATAAGCAAGCAATCACCTCAATTATCCTTGAATTACCCCTTTTTCCATCATGACAAATGCACAATTTCAATATCGAAATGTATAAGCACTTAGCAGTACATTGAATGTATTTATAAGGCAAAGCATTATCTAAAAGAGCCACTACTGGGCATAGTTCAGGTATAAGGCCTTTAGTCCATTCTATTTTTTTGAAGTTAGTTCATAAGATTTGAGACTTATTTCAAAATTGTTTTACATTTCCTTATTCGATTCATTTCCAAATCTTGTTATAGTTTATCAACAAATAGGCATATTCAATCAAGGCATTTAGTACACATAAGAGCATCTAAGAGCATTTAACAGATCGAATTCTTCTTACCCAGCTAGTATACTATCCTTCATTTAAAATGTGACTCAAGGCTATACCATTTTAGTAGACAAACCACACTTAAACTTACAAAACATTATGGAATTCACTTCTGAGAGAGAAAGTTTAGCCTACATACCTTGATTGAGCTTCCCTTAAGTCCTACTATACTACGAGACTCTAAGCAACGTCAATCTTTTGGGAACATGACAAATTGAACCACAAATTAGAGAGGCGATCATAGTTCTAGCTCACTTGAGCATATTCTCAAACACTAAGTGTGAATTATGCTTTTAAAAACCATTTGTGAAAGATTCTACCATCCCTCATCCCATCTTTAGCCCAAGGCCTAACCAAATACTTATAAGAACTCATGCATGCAAGATATCCATTTTCATCCTCATCAATTACCCTTCTAATGGTCTACCCTAGTTATATCTAGTAATTAAGATCTTGGGTTATAGAACCTTACCTTTTAAGAAGAAGACCTAGGTGCCTCTTTTGACAAATCTTCAAGGTCTAAGCAAGATTTTTGGAGAAATGTTGATGAAGAAACCCTTCTCCCTCTAGGATCTTCTCTATCTATCTCTAAATGCATCAGAAAATATATCTAAAATGAAGGGTAGTGTGTAATATATCGACATGGGGTTGGGTAAAAAAAATTAGAAATTTAGAGACTAAGAACATATTTGCGATCGCATAATGGACATGCGGTCCGCAAAATGGACCGCAAAAATGGTCCCAAAAACTGAACGCACTGACTGGGTTTGCGGCAGAAATGCGGTCCGCATTCACATTCTGCGGTCGCAAAATGCATCACACAACTGCCCTTCACAAAATTCCAAAGAAATTATGCAACGAATACGCAGTCCGCATTTTGGTTATGCGATCACATAATTGACCATATAGTTGACTTCAAATTTGGCATGCGACCGATTATCGATTGCAAAATTGCACTTTTTTTGGAAAACATAATTTCTTAACTTTTTAATGTATAGATTAGTCCAAAAGGGTTTGAACCGCGGCTCGTAATTTTGTCACGAAGAATTTTATGAATTTCTAACTCATATTCCTAACTTGGCACTATGAGATCTAGGGTTTTGAGCAAAAATTTTCACGCTTACACATACCCTGTGCCGCAACAGCTTCTCTGAACATGATCTTTCCTTTTCTTCTTGCCTCGACTATGTAGTCCCAATGTATGGAATTTGTATGGAATGGTGTTATGGTCGACATTGCCATTGGAATTAGCGTGGCTATCTTTACTCCAAACGGATCATGCACCTTGGGCGGTAAAACTACAACTTCGAAGGGTATAGGTGCATTTGCTGGCGACATGAATTCGACCTCAATCGGTGCTGGCATCTTTGTAGAGGCTGGTGCTTCAAACTCAAGTAGCATGAACATATTTACCTTGGCGTCCCCAAAGGGCTGAATCTGGACTACGATTGGATTAAGGGTGACTATTGGCTTCTTTGGATCGTCACCTTCTGTGAACAAACCGATCGATCCCTTAGGGTCCCGATCATCCTCTATTTCAATCATGTGAATGCCTCCACCATTCTGATCTGATAGAGGGTTATTGCGGACATTCGGAGCAGGTTCCTTTGCCACAATAATCTTGTTATCAATCAAAGTCTAGATCTTATATTTCAGAGAGCAGCATTCGTTAATGGTATGCCCTTTCATGCCGGAATGGTATGCACATGAATTATTTGGATTAACTCACTGAGAAGGGTTTTAAGAAGCTGCAGGGATAGGGGTGACGTAACCAGCAGTTTTGAGTCTTTCATACAACTGTTCGATAGGTTCAGCAATAACCGTATACTATTTTGGGGTCTTCGGTCAAAGTTTGGTCGGGGTCTAGGGAAGTTTTGGCATAGAGGAGGGGATTGGTAGTGGGATAGTTGAGTGTTGTATGCTTGGTAAACATGTGCTGGTTAGGAATATTTAGGTGAAGTGGGATGATATGTGGGAGATGATTGATAAGTGAGTGGTGGAGTTTGGTAAGAGGGTAAGGGTGCTTGGTAATTTGGGGTAGGTTGATATGTGAGTGGAGGCATTAGGTATGTTTGGTATTTGACGGGAGATTTGGTTCTCTGTGCCACCATCACGGCTCCTACATCCCTTTTCTTGGACACACCACCTAACTGTAAGGCCTTGTTTGTAGCTTGCAAGGCCTTGAAATTCTAACTGTACCGCTTTTGATGTCCTCTTCTATCCTTTCTCCTAGCTTGATAATGTCAGGAAATTTGTGTCCCTCGATCATCATCAACCTCTCATAATACTGTGGGTCTTGGGCCCAGATGAAGAATTTGTTCATTTGTTCTTCTTCTAAGGTGTGCCTAACCTTAGCAGCTTCGGTCCTCCAACGAGTATCATACTCGCAAAAAGTTTCTGTGGGCTTCTTTTTTAGATTTTGGATATAGAACACATCCGGTGCATTCTCCGTGCTGAACCTTAATCTATCCATAAAATTAGATGCCATTCTTACCTAGTTCGACCACTTCTTTGGATCTTGGCTAATGTACCAAGATAAAGCATATCCCTTCAAGCTCCTTATAAAAAGCTTCATGCATATTTTCTTGTCTTTTCCTACTCCAACCAATTTGTCATAGTATGTTCTCAAATGGACCCTTGGATCTCCTGTACCATCAAACATTTCGAACTTAGGAGGTTTGTACCCCTCAGGCAGTTCGACATCGGGCTGTATTCAAAGATCTTTGTAGTTTAGCCCCTCAATTCCCTTACTACCTTCAATGCCTTGAATTCGGCTAGTCAACTTTTTAAGTTCTTTGGCCAAGTTTTTGATGAGAAAGTCTTTATCATTGGGCTTGGGTGTGCTAGAGATGCGCTGGGTGGAGTACGACACAGTCTCCATGTGGATGGGGGTATTATGTTGGGTGTCGCAGTAGTCATTTGTGGAGTTCTAGAGTTCCGGGATGAGCAGTGGGGTGTTATTTGAGGTATGGCAGATGTTTCAGTAGTGATGAGGAGTGGTATGGTTTTGTTGCTTTGGGATATTTTATGGAGGTACAAGATTCTAAGTATTTGGGAAGTTAATCTCTAGAGTGGTGAGGGAAAATGACAGATTTGCCAGATTCCAAACTTGGTCCAGTTCCTCTTGAAATTTAAGCAGCTTTTGTTCCAGTTGGGATGCATTTTCCTTGGGGGCCAGAGTACCGTGAATATAAGTGACCTCCACTCGTTCAGTTGAGTTCTCCTTTCTGGCGTTTTTCAAATCCTCCATCTTCCCTTTGTTCTTATATCTGACAGGACTGAGAGGAGGAGTAGGTGGAGGGCCTTTGGATCTTGTGAAATAGGATAATGTTGCCAGAGTTCACGAACTAACCTTTGGGAAGGGGAATAAACAAAAAGTGAAACAAAAAGGCAACAAGTCAATGAGGATCATATAAAAACGTTGCAATATTTAAACATACAGTATAGGAATGTGAAGTGTGTCCTAATTTGGGGACCTCTTTATGCCCGAGGTAGGCCTAGTGACAAGTTGATTTGGAGAACTTGGAATGCTAAATGCCTCATTTCATTGATAAAAAGTAGACGAATCCCAAATCGACACTAGTGGCCATTGGCCTTATTACATTTTATAAAACAGAAATGAAAACTCCTATCTATTTGGTCCCAGAAGGACCTTCCCCAGATTCAGCGTCATTGACTCTATCGGACAGCTTCCCTAACTCATGCAGTCCCAGTAGTAGGTAGGCTCTAGCTAGATGTCCACCTTCATTTCCTTCAGCATTCTGGCAGTCTTCGACCCTCTTGAGAAATTTCTTTTCCAACTCTACTATACCTCGCTCCAAATATCCCAGTCGCTTATTGGCGCTGACAACCATATCCTTCCACTATTCAATTAGTTTTTATTGGCTTCCTGTATCTCACGGTGCTCGCTTTCGCATTCCCGGATCCTCTTGCGCAGCTGATTATATTTGACATATGCCTCGGCCTTTTCATCTATGATCCTGTAACCTCGAACAAACCAAGGCTGGCCCATACAATTGTGATTATCCTCCAACCAGCTTGAATAGTAGGGAGTACAACCAATGTGGTATCTATCTGGGTCGATGGTATCTCTCCCCATGATAATCTTACAGTGCCACATATGCTGAGCCTGGCACTTGTAAGGACTATCGTCATCCTGGAAGTCGGCCCAGAAGTGACTCATTTTGTTGACCCTGGGTATAACCTGCTTCCTACCTGCTTGTCTTATAACCCGATGAGGTACGTTCCTCTTAAGCCAATTAGTATTAGAAAGGGTACATCTCTGGATCGGATGATGAAATCCTCGGTCAGAAACCACTCGAACATCCATTGTACCTGGTCCTCAGTCAGATTTTTGAAGAGCTCGACCGATTCTTTAGCATTCTCCAGTCGGGCGAACATGTTGGGCATGTGATTCATTCGCTTTGGATGATGAAAATCGATACGATCATCCGAATCCCTTCGATGGATTTCTTGTCAGTATTCACCCTTTTGGAGATGTTCCACAAGCCAAATTTGAACTAGCAAATTATAGCCTTCGAAGTGCTTAGCTCATTGTTGACATATTTCTAGGGCTTAGTATATTTCTGCAATGATCATTGGTATGAGGCTGAATGGTTGTCCGTCAATTCCATCCATTAGAGTTTTAGTTACCATAGCTAGTGTGGTATGGATTCTTGCCTTCTTTGTTAGAAACACGAACAATCCCAGGAAGCAAAACATGAATACAAAGACCCTTCGGTGAATATGACCCAATGATGTGATGGAAAATTCGTCATGATAGTTACGGTAGGATTTTCTATGACCGTACCTTTCGTACAAATAATCAAAAGGGATATAGGAGTCTTTCAGACATGTCAGTTCATGATTTTTCTTCAAACCCATCATATTGAGGAAACCCCTGCTCTTACGGTTCTTAGGCATCAACCAACCCGGAGTTTCCTATGGTATACCGGCCAATCCCCCTATTTCTTATAGCAAGGGCGTCATTTTAATATCCCCGAAGTAGAACACATACCTCTCGCAATCCTAGAACAAAGTAGCAGCTTCTATGATCTTGTTGTTATATTGGATTTCTAGGAGAGAAGGTAGGTTCCCCAAATATTTCCGGACAAGAGTCTGATCACTGGAGTAAAAATCCTTCCACCAGCTTAGGAGTTTGGGGTGGATGTTGGTGACCATATCGAATCAGGGGATTTCGTGCCTCATATTTTTGCAAGACAAAGGGTTAGGCCTTCACCTCCACCAGACTCGACTATTTAATATCAACAATTGGCATAAAAGCATTTAGTTCTCCAAATAAATGTACAGAACGTGATGATGTCCGTTTGGGTTCTAGGGAAACACAGTGGACTTTGGACAAGGCTATCTTAAAGAGTCATTATGCAACATAACTGACTCGGCTAGGTTTGACCATGATGCATGCACAATTTTAATCGGAATAAGGTTTTTATGGGGTTTTAGACTAGTGCCATTGAGCGGACAACTCAAGGGGGAAGGCGCGGAACTGTCGACTACACCATTGATCGACTGGTTTTACTGCAAATATGCATTTTCCAGATTTAGGGGGTGATAATATCGAAAGATCGCAACCACTCATTATAAGCGTTGCTATAGGATTTCATTTTGGCACGAGTGGAATATGATGTTGAGAATGATTATGCAACATTTAAAGGCACGTAGTAATGTATTTGCATGTTAAGAAAGCAGTAAATACAACAATTTCATAATATAAAGCAGTAGTAAAGGAAAGCAGTAAAGAAAAGGAAAAAAAGGAGAAGTCAGTTTTTTTGCAATCGAAATAGAAATTGAATGCTTAAAAGAAATAAAAAAATTATTACGTGTGAAGAAGCATAAATTCACAATAAAAGTATGAAATGGTAAAAGTCTAAAATCCCCAGCAGAGTCGCCATGCTGTCACACCCCCTTTTTCTCGCAAAATCAGGTTCATGACATTTGGGAAGACAACTCATTCCTATTGGGAATTGGGTTTGATTTGAAGAGTCGCCACCTAATAATTAGGATGCATTAGGACACCAAGGAGGTTCGATTTGAGTAACTAGAGATTGGGTAAGGGCTTGAAATTATTCTAAGGGGAAGGTGTTAGGCACCCCTCAGAATCCACTAGTGTGGTTCCCGGCCAGACTATTGTTGTGAATTTAGGTGCAAGTAACATGTACACGAATATAGCTCCAAACAAGAGGGGATTTTCACATAATGATTTACAAATAAACAAAGTTGGAAAGAACTAAAAGAAAGCTGATTTTCTTAAAAGAAAGGGTTTGAAGTTTTTAAAAGAAACAAAGAAATACGGGAAGGGGGTCCTAGGTTTATTAACAATATGGATCACCCCATACAATGCCCGGTAATCACTCCTCAATTAGGGGCTACACGTGACATTATCCCGTGGTCATCACGTCCATGTCTACCCTTCCCACCCCGTTAAGGTATTAAAGCGCGAAATAGTCTCGATTACTTATTGCATGCTATTACCCGTCCCAATCCTATCAGTCCCGGAGGCATTTAGGACTACTAATCCTAAAGGGGAGGGATATTAGGCTCATTTGTAGTTTCAAAAGGTAAAAAATATAAGGCGACATACAAAACACGTATTGCAAGTTGGAGAAAACACATAACAAGCACAGGCTCAGATATACCCTCTTTAAACAAAACAACACATAATTAGCATGAATTACATATACTATTTAGGTCTGATTAAATACTAAAAATGAAAGAGCTTAGAGGTTGAGGCAGACTGATTTATTACATAATTCAGATAAGAAGCCCAACTCAGGCTTACCTACTGGTTGTAGTTATTAACAGAAACAGATTCAGTTTAATTATTATCCTATGGCTTGCCTAAACGTTGGACAAGGATCCTATAGGCATGGTATATACTGGATTCAGAAAGCAATGAAATAGTAAGGTGTAAAATAGACTGAATACATACTGTTTAAATTCACTAAGTGAGGGTATTCAGAGTATTAAAAGACAGGCAAGTTTTAACAAATTTGTTGCAAATTCTGCAACTGACAATACCCATTATTGTTGATTTTAGTTCTATACGTAAATGAAGCAGCTCAGATTCGATTAGGAGCTCCAATAGGCATGCTTTCTACGCTTTGTTGATTTTGAACCTTGTAGGCATGGTATAAAAATGTAGAAGACTCGTTTTAAACCTATGAACATGATATCTAGGTACAGAATTTGTTTAGGACCTATGAACATGATATCTAGATACTGAATTTGTCTAAGATCTATGTGCATGGTATCTAGGTATAATTGAATGTGCAAAGTTGAAAAATCCTATAGGCATAACTTCTATATGCATATAGTAGTCCTATGATCATGATTTATATATGATAGTGGATATACAGAGTTCAGAATGACCTATGGGCATGATTTCTATATGCGCGCAGATTTTACAATACCTATAGGCATGATTTCTATATGCATTTGAATGTGCCGAATTCAAAATACCTATAGGCATGGTAGCTACCCTTTGCATACATAGTTACCCGTCCTTTTTCACTAACCATCCCTAAGTGTTTATTATAAATTATTACAGACCTTGCCGATGGATTCCTGAATGTGTATACATATCCTTTCACACTGGGACCTCTCGATAGGGTTGTGATCAACTTCTGTTTGAAGTATCGGGTTACCTTGGCATAGATACACCCGTCGTTTTGGTGAATAGTGTTGATGATATGGTTTTTTGCGGAGAAGGCGGGTCTTAAATTCATGCTCAGCCATCTCGTCAGGCTGTACCAACCCTTTTACCACCAAGGTTTGCTAACTTTTCTTTGTCGTTCGTCCATGCCTTTTGTTGTTGATGACGAGGAAGATGGAGATTGGGATTGGATTATTCGATTGGTCCAGGTCCGGATGGCTGATGTTATCCCCGGTGGAACTTATCCCATTCCTCGAAAAATGGAACTATATGTGTGAGTTGAGCATCCCGTGATTTCTCAAATTTCCTCATGATAAAAGCTAGTTTCATAACCGTGTTTCCTCCTTTTTTGCAGTAATTTCATGGGCACCGGGCGACATTCCTGATCTGTCTGGTTAGGTTCAGGAACTGGCGATCCACTCGACTTGTGACGAGCGCAGGTGGAGAGCTGTGTCTCGGGGAAGATAGGAAGGAAAACATCACGATATGTGTTTGTACTAATTTTTCCTTATCTTTTGTTTATTTGGAGAGACATTTTTCCCTTTCGCGTATCAATCTTGGTATCGTAGGTATCGGAGAGCCTCCAGAGGCAAGGTTGTGCTCCTCCGAATATGGGGAGGGTTTTCCAATTTCTGAGCTAGAGGGAGACAATGATAAGCTGGAAATGTACTTGCAGGGTGATGACATTCACGGCAAGGCAAAATGGGCCTGGGCCTCTGAGACGGAAACATCGTCTGAGCCTGCTGCACCCGAGGTTTTTGGTTCTAGAAAGATGGCTCCTCCGAGCGATCGTGCTTCGACTGGGGTTGATTCTTCCAGGGTTGAGGGGAATAGATCAATAGATGTTTGCTCGGACTTTAACGAAGTTCGCCAACTTTACTTGGCGGTGAGCTTCGATATAGGCCTCCCAAATCCGCATTTTCCCTTCCTTATCGAGTTTTTCTTTTACATGCTTTTGACAGTCTTAGGTCCGAGCTACTCTGCCATGGAGCTAGGCTCTGGAAATCTCTAGATGATGCTAGGTCCCTTAGGCCCCTTTGTAAGGATAGGGAAGTTGAGTTGGCACATTGGTGGTATGAGGCGTACAGGAGCTCGAATTACAAGAGCTATTTGATGGAGCAGGTAAGTTTTCGTCTCGGGCGAGTGCACGTTCCGCCTTTTAACTTCTGAGGTTATCTTTTCACCTATCATAGCTGCAGAAAAAGATGGAGGCCTTGGAACATCTTAGGGGTGAGACCGACCAAGTCAAGAATGACTATAGCGAGCTAAGAGCTCGGGCGGCAGGTTCAAGTTTCAGAGGAGAAGGATGCCTTGGCTAATGTTCCTGCCTTCGAGGTCCAACTCCGCTTAGCTTGTGATAATGTTTCAGTTCAAACGGATGTGATCACGATGCTTGAATCCAAAGTTTCGAAGGTTAGGGCTGAGATTGTTGATGCTCAGATAGGAGCGTCACTGAACCGTACTAAGGCTGATCAGGAGATGGTGATTTATTTGAAGGACGCTACTAATGCCCAAGTAAAGTTGAAGAGGGTCCTTGATCATGGAGAGAGGATAAAAAAATATGCTCGTTGCAAGTCTTGAAGAAAGGTTCTCGAGGAGATCAGTGTCAGGGGTTTTGTTCTCTCGAAAGAGTTGGTGTGAGTGAGGGCGGATGAGCATGATGCTCGGTTACTCCTGTCCGACGCCGAGATGAGTGAAGATCTAGCTCTCAGGGGTGGGGAATAGACCTCACCATTACGTGTGTAGTATCTTTAGAGTATGTTTGTAGACGGAGAATGTATTTTTTTACGTATGTATATAAAAGAAAACCTCTTTGCGACTTTAGTTCTTCTATAATCCATTTTGTCCCTTATTTGGCCCACTGAACTATCACGCCCCAAAACCGAGGGGCGCGACCGGCACTCGATTGGGTAGCCCCAGCCAAACGGACCTGGGTGCCTTTCCTATCCCACGTGTTACCCCGTGTTCTCATTACTCATTAATCAAACGAAATAGCCATTTATAATTTCAACACCTTTTTACAAAACATACATGGCATACATGGTTCTTAGCGAGGTTTACAACTTACATCACCCAACATATAAAATATATATTTACATAAGTTCATAACCCACATTTCCTGTCTATGGAGCCTCTAAGGATACAAAAGAGTGATATAATACTTGACGGTAACAAGGCTCTCTATAACTTACACAAAACCAAAATAAGACTCCGGAATAAAAGCGGCATGAGCCACGCATGGCCTCGAGAGGAAAGGGGCTCACCAATACAGCTGACGAAGAGTTAAGGAGTGCTACTGCCGGTAGACTGGAGTACCTGCTATAGAACCACCTACAATCATAACACGAATGTAGCGGCCCCGACAAAAGGGACGTCAGTACATTTGAATTGTACTGGTACGTATGAACAAACTTTGCCCCAAGTAAACTCATAACATACACAAGTAACGAGCAGTGATAGAATCAAGAATCAAATACACATGAAAGGGACAATCAAAGCGAAACAAGTTTACAATCTCTCCTTTTCCCCTTCAACATTATCACGTCAAGGATTTCACAATTTTTCTCATATTTTCATTTCAATAGTAATTTCGATCACTTTTCACCCTTATTACGTCTCTACCCTTATCACCACAACCCACACCTTATTACTTCGTGTTGTGGAATAGATATTGGCTACGTATCTGGCAATACATCAATCCCGAACTCAATCTCCCTATTTGGCGGAATCCCTGGAAGCTCGTCCGAAAATACTCCAAGAAACTCATTCACGACTGGCACGGACTCGGGGATAGACACTTCTGAAGTGGTGTCTGCCACCTGGATCAAATTATAGATACATCCCTTCTTAATCATCTTGGAAGCCTTAAGGTAGGAAATAAACCTACCCTTCGGCACCACACCATTACCCTTCCACTCAATAATTGGCTCATTAGGGAACTCGAGTCTAGTTCGACAGTCAAAGCTAAGCAAAGCACGAATAAAGCCAGTCCATTCCCATAATCACATCAAAATCTACCATTCCAAGCTCGATAAGATCGGCCGTGGTAACACGACCACATACCGTGACAACACAATTCCTATAAACTCGCACGACTGTAATAGAATCACCAACCGAAGTCGATATAGAGAACGACTCATGAAGTTGTTCGGTTTCTATCCTAAAACTTGAAGCAATGAATGGGGTGACATAAGACAAAGAGGACCCCAGATCAATAAGAGCGTAACAATCGGTAGCCTGAACGGACAAGATACCTGTAACAACATCTGGAGAAGCCTCTGCACTCTAGCGACCACTCAAAGCATAAAATCGGTTGGGTCCACCCCTAACTGCACCATGCCTTGTTGGAGCTAGAGGACGCACGGATGATGTGGTGGCTGAAGAACCGGATGACTGAGCAAATCCCCTACCCATGCCCTGACTGGGCGCACGACAGTCCCGCTGGATATGACCTCTTACCCCGCATTTATAAAACATCTAGAGATCCAAATAGCAAGTCTCTGTATGCAATTTCCCACACTTGGGGCATAGATCCCTCCCCTGCTGCTGTGACCTCCCTCCAGGACGATCAGACTGATGGGGTATCCTACTGCCTGAACCTGGTCTCAAGCGATTGTTCTACAGATAACTGTGCATAGATGGTGGTGCGGTCGCTGAGGACTGAGCATATGACTGGGATGGCCCTGATGGACCCCTCCCCTAAACTGGTCTCCCTGAGTGACCCACTAATCGGGCCCTGCTGCTACTCTCCTTTTCCGCCCATATCTTCAACTTTCTAGCCTCTGTGGCCTAAGGGAATCCCACCATCTTCCCATAATTCATATATGAGTGTAAGGCTATTGTAGCAGCCTCATTCACCACCAAAGGACTAAGGCCTTGAACAAATCACCGAACTCGAGCACCCATGGTCGACACTAACTGAGGAGCATACTTGGACAATCTCACAAACTCCATGTGGTACTCCCAAACACTCATATTGCCTTGCTTGAGGACCTCAAACTCAGTGGCATGGGCTGTCATTGTCTCGGCAGGCAAGAAGTGGTCCATAAATTCATCTACAAACTCATCCCATCTAGCCGTAAGACTTTCCTCCCCACGGGAATCCTCCCACATCTCGAACCACGAATGCGCTACTCCCCTCAATCTGTATGAAGCCAACTCAACCCCCTCCGTATCGATAGCCTTTATCACTTGAAGGGTCTTATACATTTCATCTAGGAAATCCTGTAGATCGGCCTCTGGGTCTGTGCCTGTGAACTCTGGAGGAGCCAACCGCAGGAACTAGTTAACTTTGGAGCTGGCGGAATCTCCCTGTCCGCTGGAGGACGTAGGGACATCATGTGATCTCTGGGCCTGGGCGGTCACTAACTGGGTCAACATACAGATGGCTCCCCTAAGGTCCCCATCAGGAACCCCAGGACCGGAAGCTGGAACTACATCAGAATCAGGAACATCAGTATGAGGATAGTAGCACCCTCCGCCGCAGCTGGAATAGGAATACTTTGATCCGGAATAGATGGGTCAGGCAGATTCAAGACCGGGGAGTCACTCTCACCCACGGCACTAGGGACATGATTCATAGCCTTACTTGGGGTGGCATTGGCTCCAAGGCCAAGTCTATCACTCTTCATAGGTGCCATTACTGAAAATTTTGGAACCGAGCATGAGTTAGACATAAATATTTTTATTTTTCACTTCACCGCACGATATAGAATAACAAAGAAGAGGGTAATTTCGTAAATGTCCATGCAGCCCCCTGCTTATAGATGTGGTCGACAAAACACTGATAAGAAGGGCTCTACTAGACACGGCTCCGAGACATCCTAGGACTTTTTTAAAACCTTAGGCTCTGATACCAAGTTTGTCACGCTCCAAAACCGAGGGGCGCGACCGACGCTCGACCGGGTAGCCCCAGCCAAGCGGACCTGGGTGCCTTTCCTATCCCATGTGTTACCCCATGTTCTCATTACTCATTAATCAAAGAAAATAGTCATTTATAATTTCAACACCTTTTTACAAAACATACATAGCATACATGGTTCTTAGTGAGGTTTACAACTTACATCGCCTAACATACAAAATACCTATTTACATAAGTTCATAACCCACATTTCCTGCATACGGAGCCTCTAAGGATACAAAAGAGTGATACAATACTTGCCGGTAACAAGGCTCCGACTATACCTTACACAAAACCAAAATAAGACTCCGAAATAAAAGTGGCATGAGCCACGCAGGGCCCCGAGAGGAAAGGGGCTCATCAACACAGCTGACGGAGAGTGAAGGAGTGCTACTACCGGTGGACTGGAGTACCTTCTATAGATCCACCTACAATCATAACACGAATGTAGCGCCCCTGGAACAAGGGACGTCAGTACATTTGAATTGTACTGGTATGTATGAACAAACTTTTTCCCAAGTAAACTCAAACCATACACAAGTAACGAGCAGTGATAGAATCAACAATCAAATTCATATGAAAGGAACAATCAAAGCCAAACAAGTTTACAATCTCTCATTTTCCCCTTCAACATTATCACGTCAATGATTTCATAATTTTTCTCATATTTTTATTTCAATAGTGATTTCGATCAATTTCCACCCTTATTACCTCGGCCACCCTTATCACCACAACCCACACCTTATTACTTCGTGTTGTGGCGTGCGACCCGATCCCACTGAACAATTACATTCACAAACAACACAACAACAATAACAATTCACAAAGAACAACAACAACAATTCTTAAAGAACAACAACAACAATTCACAAGAATTTTCGTAACCATCAATACCATTTCCATCATATTCAACAACTCATATGCAATTTCAGTTACCACAATAATTACCCAGAACAAGCCAAATATGTTATTACCACAGTTGTTCCAATTGCATCATTTACGATTTCCTTCCATCATTTGTTTCTCAGCTCTTACCACATAACACTTTCACAATCACGTATTTGGTTTATTGCCAATTACTTGAACCATTATATCGGAAGAATTAACCACGAACAATCAAATCATTCCAATCACAAGAATTTCACAAACAATCCACGTAGATATCACATACCAAATATTCGTGCACCAAACAAGGTGATTTTACAAAGGTCAAAGTTACCCATGCATACCTGGAGCCCAATTTTATTTTTAACTTCTATTTTTAACTCACCCAAAAGTCTAGCAATGTCAATCTAGTTCATAAGTTAACTGATGTATCTTAGAAATGAAGTTCACAATCACTACCGAAATTTATTTAGGTTGACAACCCCTCTCTTGCAAACCTTTACTTCTACCCAACTCCTCTTACTAGCTTTTAGGTATTAGAGAACAAGCATGTGTTTTCAACTTCCATTTTCAAGAATCAATTCATGAGAATCCCCTTTTTTATTTAATTCTGAAAATCAATGAAAAAGGATTGGGGATTTTACCTGCAAGAATGGAGATGAAGATAAGTACTTGAAATTTTTCAGGCCTAGGTGACTTTGAAGATCATATTGAGGAAGATGAACTTTCTCTCTCAAGAACCCTCTCTTCCTACTCTCTTATTTTGTTCAGTAATGATGTTAAAATGAGGGATTGGGGTGTTTTATTGAAAAAGTGGTCGGGGTGAAAAATTAGAAAAATTGGAGCCTGAGTCAAGTTTGCGATCGCAGAGTGGAATGTAGTCCGCATAATGGACCACAAAAGTGCTTCAAAAATCTGATTTCCCTACTTGGGTTTGCGACAGAAATGCGGTCCTCACACACGATTTGCGATCGCATAATGCACCGCATTTTGACCTCAAATTTGACTGACACCTTGACTCGCTTTGTGATAGAAATGCGGTCCGCATAGCAGTTATGCAATCGCATAATGGATCGCATTTTGACCTCAATTTTAACCAAATCCCTGACTCAATCTGCGGCAGAAATGCAGTCCGCATACTTGATTTGCGACCGTATTCTGGACAACATTTCGGCACTTTTCTGGAAAAACTTTTACTCTGATTTTTAAATGCTAAATCAGTATAAAGGGTCCGAACCGCGGCGAGCTTGTAACTTCTACCTTATACATATCTCAGACACAAATTTTAAATATAACATTTATGTAATATTTTAAAATTTTAACTTATTAAGATAAGGTACGCGCGTGAAATAGTCAACTTAAATTGGTCCATCCTCTCTGGATATCTTCTTTCTTCTTTTCTCTTTATTTCCAAATAGGTTATGACTGCCTGATTTTAGTTATGTTGGAATTGAACTTGATCATATTTCAATTACATAGACGAGAAAAAGACATGTGGTCATTTTAAAAAGTGGAGAGGTGTTAAAGTGATATATATAGATACTCTAATCTAATCCGGCTTAATACGTACGTAATGGGTTTCAACAGCTCGTTGGCATATTTCTTTTATTTAACCTGAAAAGGAGGAACTAGAGACACGCTCAATCTCTACTACTTTTGCTATCATCACGCATCATCAACAGTCATACGTAAATATCTCTACTACTTTTGAGTCTTTAGCAAAGCTTTCTTTTCTCTACCATTTTAGCATGAAAGAGCTTAATTCATATTTTGTAAAGGTTGTTGTATATTTTTTGGCTAATCCAAAAGTTTTGCAGACTTGTTGCAATTATGTTCTATTTTTGTAAAATGTAGAAAAAAGTTTTTTTCGACTTCTGCCACTCAAAAATCTTGAAGTCTTCTCTTCTCGATCAAAATAAGAAAGGCCATGGAATCATTATTGATTGAATGAAAGGATATTAGTCCTTATTATATTTATTTTCTATGTCAGTGTTTGGTTTTATTAGAAGCTGAGAAAATACTCAGGCCTGGAGCTCCAGTTATTTCTTATTTTTGTCATTTCAATATTTGAATCAAACTGCCCGCACAACATTTGGAATACCAATGCGAGGGCATATTATGGAAATAAATCTTAGAATGCAGAATGAATTTATACACGGATTTGCAGGAAAACTACAGTAGTATTTAACGAATTGTGAAACTAGTCAACTTAAAATTTGTGTCTGAGATGTGTATAAGAATTTTACACTATCCCTTGAACATATTCGGGACTTGACCTTACGAGCTACTGGGTTTTGAGGACACATTTTTCACGGAGCCTTACATGAACTGGTCTCAGAGTCGGTGAGAATCCTTAAATTCGTCATATGGCCTTGGGGTTCATTAGGCTGTTCGGATGTGACCACTAATTCAAGCAGACATTTGAGCACTTATGCTTTTGTTTAACTGTTTCGGGTAAAGTCTTTGAGTTGGGTTTCAACTCGAGCTCATATGGCCCTCAAGCTTTTTATATTTGCATGAGCTGGCGATAATGGCTTTTACGCCTTTAATCGAAACGATGTTTTATATGAATGGCCCTGAGGCTTATTATGCTTGCATGGGCTGGCGACAATAGGTCTTACGCCTTTGATCGAAGCGATCTTTTATGTGAATAGCCCTGAGTCTTATTAAGTTGGCGACAATGGCTCTTACGTTCTTCCCTGAGACATATGTAGTTAACTTTATTGGGTCTTGTCTCCGAATCGGGTTACGCCTCGAGCTCATTTCACCCTCTTATTTTAGATGAGCTGGCGCTGATGGCTCTTACGCTTTGGGCCGATGTATCCTTTTATATAAGCTAGCGATAATGGCTCTTATGCTTAGGGCCAATGCAGCCTTTTATGTAAGCTGGCGACAATGACTCTTACACTTAGGACCAATGCGACCTTTTATGTAAGTTGGCGAAAATATTTCTTACGCTTAGGGTCTAAGAAATCTTTTAATGTAGGCTTTATTTTCCTCTCGTTAAGGACTTTTGAAATAATATTTCCAGACCCGTCGTTGGTCCAGGAAGAACCTCGATTTCAAGTTATTTGCGGTGATGTTCGAGCATCTCGGAAGGTTTGGCTCGTAGGCTGAGTAGCTCGAAGCTTTGTGATTTAGAGCTGAAATGGTTGAAGCTCTTTTGCCTATCGAGGGTAGTCTGTTTAACCAATTCTTTTCTAAGTAGATTCGAAGTAATGGCCTATAATTTTGTAGTGACGGTCGGGCGTCCCCGAGTCATGTTAGTTTGACGGTACAGCTATATGATCGTAGTAATTTGTGTTTGGACGGATCCATTTTTGGTCCCGAGTGTAGTAAATTAGGTGTCTATATCGAGGGTATGCCTTTTCAGGAATCTTACAAATGCGATATATAGCCTAAACTTTGGGATTTAATGCTTATAGTATGGTCTCACAAAATTTTCTTGCCTTTAAGGTCTTACATTTTGTTGATACTTGGTACAAGTATGATTCATGCTTTGCTTGAGGTCTTACAGTTTTTGTTATTGCCTTATGTAGATCTTACGAGACCGAGTCTGCCCGCTCGGGGTCTTATGGCCTTAGGTTTTTTACCAAATGGCGATTGGCAACAATCTCCGAGCCATCGAGTTCATTTTGGCTCGAGAGCCGTTACTCGTGAGCTCGGAATTTCCCCAATGAGGGCGTACGACTTTGGAGATTCTGACCCTGTGGTCATGCGTTTTCTGAGTTTGTAGTGACAATCTCTGAGTGTTCGGGACATTTTTCTCTTTTGGAGATGTTTGTGTTGCCTAGTTAAGGGCTTGTGAGTTTGGAGTTCCATTCCTGAGGTCATATGGGTGCCGAATTATTGATGCCAGTCTCCGAGTATTCGAGGCATTCTCAATGGAGGAACCTTTATTGCAAAAATGTTGATTTTCCTTTAGAGTATGAGATGCTTTGACAAAAGATATTCTTTGATTACTTGCACAAGTACATATCGTTTTGTTATCATGGGACCGACTTATATAGGCATGGTTTGTCCGAACAAGGCATTGTACCTCATGTCTCCTTCGATATCATGGAATTTGACATTTTGGGTCGTGCCAGCCACGCTGACCGGGAGAGTGATCTCTCCTTTCGTTGTTTCACTTGTCATATTGAATCCGTTGAGGACTCGAGTGGCAGGCACGATTTGGTTTAGCAATCCAATCTGCTCTATTACCTTCGACATGATAATGTTGGTCGAGCTACCTGGTTCCATGAGTACACATTTTATTTGAAATGTATTTACGAGGAAAAAGATTACCAATGCATCGTTATAAGGTTGGGACAAGGTCATGGAGTCCTCCTCGCTGAATGTGAGGGTATCTCCGAGTACGTATCCCCGAATTTATTTTTCTCTGGTGATGGATATTTTTGTCCTTCTTATCACGAGTTCTTGGGGAGCATCGACGCCCCCTAATTTCATGTCTTGTCGTGGCTCGTTCGCTTCGTTCTTCTTGGCCGCCTCTCTTTCTCGAAACGGATTTTTGGCTCAGTCGCTCAAAAATTCTCTGAGATGACCTTTATTGAGTAGCCTGGCTACTTTCTCTCGGAGCTAGTGACAATCCTCGGTTCTGTGGCCATGCATGTTGTGAAATTTGCATACCAAGTTATGATTCCTTTGGGAAGGATCCGACTGTACAGGCCTGGGCCATCCGGTATCTTTGATTTTGTCGATGGCGAACATGATGTCTGAACTTCAACATTGAAGTTTTATTCTGATAGGCGTGTTGCCCCTGTTACCCTAGTATTTTCCTCGAATCCGGATTTGTAAATGAGTCCTCAAGGATTCTACCCTCGGTTGATCAACTCGATGGTTATGAGGCGGGTTGCGACTTGGGACGTTTCTCCTTTCTTTGGTGTATGGCTGATACCTTTCTTTATTTGGCATCGATTCCTTTTCTAAGAGCCTATTCGGTTATATTGAGCCCAAATGGGCTCCTAATTGATCATACTCAATCCTAATCTTTGACTGTTATCGGTTGTGGATGTCCGACCAGATTACGACATGATACTCTATTAGATTCTCTTTTAGTTGCCTTGAGGGTACTGAACTCTACTCGTTCAGGCCTTCAGTGAAGGCTTCTACCGCCCAATAATCGGAGACCGGGGCAGTTCCATTCGTTTCATTTGGAAGCGCGATGCAAACTCTCGCAGCATTTCGTTCTCCCTCTTCCTGGCCTTGAATAAGTTATACTTCCTTGTTGTTACTTTGATGGCACCGGCGTGTGCCTTTATGAAGGAGTCTGCCAGCATGGAAAATGAGTCTATGGAGTTGGGAGCTAGGTTATGGTACCATATCATGGCCCCTTTTGAGAACGTTTCCCAAACTTCTTCAGCAAGACGGACTCAATCTCTTCGTCTTTCATGTCATTGCCCTTCACTGCGCACGTGTAGGCGGTAACGTGCTCGTTGGGGTCTGAGGTCCCATTATATTTTGGGAGTTCCGACATTCTAAACTTCTTTGGAATGGGTTTTTGACCTGCTTCCTCTGGGAATAGCCATTATACGAACTTTCTCGAGTCTAATCCTTTTAGGATCGGGGGCGTGCCCAAGATTTGATCGACCCTGGAGTTGTAAGTTTTGACCTTCTTGTCGTTGGCTGCTATAATTTTCTCACCTAACTTGATCCTTCTAGTAAGATCCTCGAGCATTTTTATGATAGCAGGGTCGGTTATCAAACCATTATTGCTCAATCTCTCCGGTACCTATTTGGTCGGGGGAGTTATTCCTGGTGCTACGGTGCTGGGAGTTTTTGGGTGGCTTTACAGCTGAATGATAGCCAGCTGTTGTGCCTGCAACATTTCAAAAATAACATATAATTTCCTGTTCTTCCCGAGCTAGGGTTTTTTGGGCTTCCTATTGGTCGCTTTGTTGTATTCTCCTTTCGGTGTGTGAGGTTTCATTGATCTGCTGTATGTCACACAAGTTCGCATCCGCTGGAATCGGCCCAGGTTCATTCTCGGGGTTTTGTGGTGACGTACCAGCAATTGGAACCGCCACAACATTTTCTGTGTAATTTTTGAGGTCGTCGTTCTCTACTTTATTCATTGAGCCAGACATATTGACCTACAATCGAAGATCTTGGTTAGGAAAAAGTTTGAAAGATAGCTTGCGTTGCGGAATAAAACCAGTAAGAAAATAATCACTATTATTTTTAGCCCCATGGTGGGTGCCAAACTGTTTACTTTGAAAATGGTAATAACAATTAAATTTGTTGATGGGACTCAAAAAATATGTGATCTATTTTTATGCTAGTTGTAAAGTAGTTGATATTACGTGTGTGAAGTTTAAGCACGAGATACGAGCTAAAATAGATTTATAATCGAACCGATAAGTTAGACGTTCAGGGCTTCAAGCTTGTCGGTTTGGGGCCTCGGCTTGAGCTATTAGGGGAAATCGGGGAAGGGCCGGTCGTGATATAATTAAATGAGGCTCTTTATGGCCAATGATAAGCAATAAGTGAAGAACAAGTATGAGGATAATAAATAAGAGCAATAATATCGAGAGAGTATGTTAGAGAGAAAAGAGAGAGAGAGAGAGAGAGTAATCATATATGTTGTGTAGAATAGTTGGAGCAATATAAGTCCTCTACAAAATAGTAAAGACCCTTTTTATATAGAAGGGGAAAACTTATATGGTACGACATACATTAATTATAAAGATATGGAGATGGGATATCTAGATGTGACGCCCTGATCTGGGTTCAGAGTAGGCCGGCTAGACTTTGTCAGACTTAGCCGTGTGTCTTGAGAACTCCGCATTTTTACTCTAGCCTTGACCAATGTTCACTTTAGGCCGGGTGTCAACGAGCCCCGAGGAAGGAGACTCGAGCGCATCTTTGAATCCTCGGGACTTCGAGGTGATCTTTCGAAATGGGAAATCAGACTCGTTGTTTGGGGCAACCCAATGACGGGGAAATCGGGCCCCCTAGTTTTACCATACACAGGGTTCTTATCCGTTGAGAATTTTTAAGTGGTCTCCTTAATTTAGCTAACGTAGAATCATCAATAGTTCCAGTCTGGATTTCTCTACAAGTTGATCACTAAGGAAAAATATCATAGCTCTATATGTTTATGATTCTATGGTCTCTTCACGAAATCACACCCCTGTTGAATCTGTTGTCAACAAGTTTTCTGTTATGATCCCCCTCTTCTTCTCATTTATCGTCTTCTATGGAAAGCGTCCAGACATCAACTACAAGAAAATAAAGGCATACATTGAAAAATGTATTACTGACCCTCCTGACATTCAGTTGTTGGTCGGTGAGATACCCCAGCAAAAAGAGGGACCACTGTATGAAAAAAATGCTTTTCCTTCTATCTATTTAACAGATTTTATTTTACATTGAATGCTAAATCTTTTTTCCTAATTTCTTTTTGCAGTGACTGTGGCGTATACATTGCGACATTTGCATAATATTTCAACATTGGAGAGCTAGCAATTTCAAAGGAAGACTTTTTGATATTGATCAACATTATAGACGCAAAGGAGCGCTACTTCGGGATTATGCTAGGATAAAGCAAGAGCTTGGTGCAATTAGTGAGACTGAGGTGACTGGTATATTAGCAAGAAGAAAAGGGTGCACCAGCTGTGAATGAGAGAACACAAGTCTGAAAGAAGAAGAATTAGTTCCCATTTTCTATATTGTAGTTAAATTGTTTAGCTGTAGCTGGTTTGTAGTAAAGTTGTAGACAAATTATTAACTAAGAAAAAATCAGTCGAAACTTAGTTGTAGCAGATTTGTGCTACAATTGTTTTATCTTTTATTTTGTTATTTTGTCTAGGAAACTACTACTTAGAATCGAAAACACTAGGGAGAGTCTTTTTGGTTCAAAGTTGTTAGTACTTGATTCAACTACTTTTTTTTTGTGTTGTTACCTTTTGTTTCATTATTTCTAGCATATAATTTCTTTACAACTTAACTACAATTATAAGGTGTCATTATGTATTGAGGGAGTAGGCTGGGGAGACATTGGTGTCCCTAGGGTTCGGACTTGCGGATGTTCCTCATCTGATTAGTCTGTCTAAGAGTGTTGCAATACCTGCTGATCTTACATTTGAGTTTGTGACACTGGGAATGTCGTTCCAATTCTCTTACTGTTGATGTTATGAATCCACTCTATGGTTGTTGGCTGAGAAAGTAGTTGAACAAAACAACTACAAACCAATTGCATCAAGAGTTGAAAACATTTCATTATAGGAGATAGTCTTTATTCAATTTATCAGCATAATTACACCTCAATTATACTTCTCCAAAACACCTCAATACAATTTATCAAAATATTGTAGTGACTTTATCAATTTTTATTTCCTTTAGGGAGCATTCTTACAAAAGCTTTTGTTATGCCCTTCTAGTCCGCAGTTGCCACATGAAACCTTGTACTTCTTTTCATTTACTTAATCATATGGTTTGTATCTTTGTTTTTGAGGTCTCCTTGGCTGTCTTTACCCGGTAGGTGACTTTATAACTTCTTCAGCTATATGTTATGGCACGTTCAATTTGCTTTCATCAGGCAACGGGTCTACTGATATTTTATAAGTATGCAAAAGGCTCTCCCTCGTGTAATAAGGAGTAGAATAGTTTTCATAAGACTCATTCATATGCCTCAAAGCTGCCAAAGAATGTGCACAAGCAAGTTCATCAAGCTGGAATTGTCCACAACTACATCTCTTATTTTGAAGAAAAATAATAAAGCGCTTCACATCATCTATCACTATATATATGTGTTATGTGGAAGCCCCCACCTACAATTTCATTACAAACACATAACAAATTGTCAGCAACATGTACAAAATAACTAAAATTATACAATAATATATCTACAATTAATATTATATATTTAAGTTGATGGAATCATTGATATGATGTTACTGAATATAGCTTACTCTCATCTTCTACGATAATGTCTTGTTGTCCCCTAACTCTTTATTGTATTTTTTTTCCCAAGGTATGTGAATATACCATTTGCTTTCGATAACTTTTCATTAGTCCAACATTAAAGAAGAGTCCTCATATACTCTAATAGTTCTACTACGGGCAGCTCTCTTGCATTTTTTGTACCATTTTCAATGACTATACAATGTTTGATGTGATCTTCCGTGTTTTGTTCACTATAGCATGTAACCGGGACTATCAGTGATAGCTAATATCGTATAAGTATGCTTTAACAAGCATGTCGATCTCTTCATTCTTTGACATTCTTTCATTAAATTTATCAATTGTGTATGATCGTGCCATGGCAAAGTACAATTCACTTAACTTTAGATGACCCTTCTTGAACTTTGACCTTACATTTGTCCAAATATGCCACGTGCATGCATAATGTGGCATGCCAGTATAAATGGTAGATGATGCCTTCAAGATACTCTTATTAAGGTCCGAAACAACACACATATTTTATTTTTGACCATACGTGTTTGATCACTACTGACTCGGCGCTACACTAAGGTAGAAAGAGCGGGTCGCAATAGCTTTTACCCGAATAGTGGTTCGGGATCGAATTTCCACAGGGAGCTAGTAGTGGAGTTATATTGTTTGTCTAGGCTAGAGATGCAGTTGTGCTTCTAATATCACTTCAAACATTTTTGGTTTTCTTTGATTTTTTTATAACTACTATTATAAAACTAATGATTAAAACTAAATTATGCTACGAGAATATTGCTAAGTTGTATTTAATATAGACAAAGGCACTAGGGTTGTGACACTACCTAGGTGGCTAATTGATGGGTTGAAGTTACTAAGGATAGATTGATATATTTGGGGCTTATGCTATAACCATTGCACAATTGTACCCACTCACACACCTCTCGGTAGAGAGAGTGATTTTGCCCAATTGACTCTCTCCAGACCAATTGGTTAGGCCAATTTGATCAAGCAACTAGGGTTCAAGTAGGGTGATTACTCTCTCGAGATTTAACCCATTAATTGGGACTATCATTTCTCATGAGTCCATCCCAATTCCTTGTTGGGTCAATTTTGCGGTCATAAACTCTCTTTCTCAAGAAGAGTCAAACCCACTAAGCTTGAATCTATGTTTGCAACCACAAATTCGAAATTGAAATACAAAATTAACCCAAATAGCAAACACCCAATATCAATCTAACCCTAGATGGCAACACCCATCAATTACCCACACTAGGGTTGAGCCACAACCCTAGCTAATGGGTTTAGCTACTCATGCTAGGTACAAAAATTGAAGGAATAGATGAAAAAAATAAGCATATTAATTAATTACTAAGAAGAAACTACAATAATAAAGAGCAAAAGTGCTGAAAATGGCTACAATATCGAGTCTCACGAGCTCAGCTGCTTTCAAAATATAAAACTTAACCTAAAAATGGTAAAATGTTCTATTTATATTAGGTTGGAAAAACTGGACAAAAATACCCTGCGGGGTCAGCGCGGACCGTGCAAAAAGGACCGCGGCCGCACTGGCTCTTAGACTTATGATTTCAGCTTCTCTGAAGTTGGGGACCACGGACCGCGAGAAAGTGCACCGCGGCCGCGATGGAAATTGGCGCGGCCGCATATAACGGAGCGCGGAGCGCATTGCTTGAAATTGTCAAAACTTCAACTCTATGAATCTCGTTCATGCGGACCGCACAAAAGTATGAAGCGACCACGTAGCCTGAACGCTGACCGTGAGAATGAAACTGCGGCCGCGTAGCACTTCCACTGAATATGCCATGTCTTTGAACCTCCTAGTGCGGCCGCATCCACTTTTGCGCGGTCCGCACTAGGCCCTTTTTCCTCAATTTTCTTGGTCATTGATACTTGAGCAGGTTTCACTTCTTTTTGAGCCGATCTATGATATTTCCTCACTTTATCGACCAAACCTGCAATCAAGCACAACCTGTGAGCATTTTGGGGCTATTTTGATGCAATTTATACTTAAAGAATAGGCAAGTTGGGGCATAAAATACGTTAAAATCCTAACTTATCAACTCCCCCAAACTTAAGCCTTTGCTTGTCCTCAAGCAAACAAAATAAGACCCACCGCTTGAAAGAAAATCCACGTAATTCCAGCTATCCTAAAGCAACCTCAACAAGCATCAATTGGGACTAACAATTGCCTCAATACGAATGCATCATTAACACATTTAAACTTTGAAAAACCATGGATCAAGTGTGACACAAGAGCATCAAGAGTTGACACATTTCATCAAAGAACTTCTCTCAATTGTTTTGTTCATTGTGGAACCCAAACTCACACATCCTTAACTCTCCCTAAGCGAACCTCACCTTTTAGAGTATTAAAACACAAATCGAGGTTGATGGAGTTTCACTCATCTCTCTCAAGAAGAAGGTCACAAGTCCGGCTCTAGGTACCATATGCTTGCCCCTTATGTAAGTATCCACTAATGTAGGTTTCCTTCAACTCAAGATCCTATAGGACTTTTGTGGAGTCATTGTGAAGGCTTTTGAGTATGGGTAGGACATGTTTTTATTCAAGTGGGTTCAATCTTCCCTTAAACACTTCTTTCGATTCATTTTGGCACAACTCTCTTGACTCTTTTGAGTATTTCACTTCTTTACAAGGGGTTAGAGAGACACATTGTCACTCTTTCTTATGCAATTCAAAACATTTCTTCTTTTTCTACTTTTTCCACACCTTTTTCACTTTTGTTTTCCTTCAATCCCTATTTATTCTTGTTCACATTAGACTTTCTTTTTGTCTTTTTCTTTTCCTACTTTTTCATTGCCTTCCTTTTTCTTTTGCTTTTGTACCTTTCTACCACTTTGTTTCCTTTCTTGTATCTCCCCCCAAACTAAGACATTTGCCATTACTAAAGGGAAAATTTGGGTGAGGGTAATCATTTAGAACGGGTATAGGCTTGTAGCATTGGTTCTTGAAAGAAAAAGGTTTAAGGCTCAAAAGGGTTAACTAGGGATCATCTCTTTGGTAGGCTATGGAATTGTTCAACTTAACATTCGGATCAAGGATAGCCTATAATCACTTCTCAAGTCAAATTTCACCTAGGATTTTGCCTCAACAAACATTCAGGGAAAGTTCTACACCATTGGCTCGGGACTTGGACTCACAATTCGATTCCTCACCACACATGTTAGGGGATTGCTAAAGCCATTGAGTCGAGGGCCCACAACGACCTTAGTTACGATTCAAGCACACAATGGTCCGAAAAAACCACATAATGGTTGTTTGGTCAACGCAAGAGTCTCAAAGCCACGACTTTCACCATCCTAAACACAACATCATGTCTTTGACTATGGGATCAAAGGCAAATGTGCTAGGCCCAAGTGAAGCTTTGCTTGAGGTACCCTTAACTACAACTATCAAAAACAAATGAAAAATCAAAGAAAAGGACTCAAACCCATAAGAAGGTTGTCACTCCATCCATCATCAGGAAGAGCCACCCAGTTCACACAATACTCCACCCTCGGAAAGAACCGTGGCCTTAAGAAAACCAAGGGCTTATTGGAAACATCAAAAACAAAACAAGAGGCTACGAGCCTAACTATAAAGCTAAAAACGAGAAATTTTTGCGAAAATAGAAAATAGAATGAATGTGTACAATAAGGGAGTAGAATATACAATGGGGGATGAATATGTACAGAAATGTAACTTTATATACAGACCAAAAGAGAGAATAAAAAGTAGAAGAAAAATGGCTAAAGTGTAAAGTTATATACAGCCGAAAATAGAAAATCAAAGTAAAGCATAAACTAACAATATGTATATACAGTCATCCAAATAATCAACAAAAAAGTAGGGTGCACCCCACGAATAAAAACTGGCATTGTCCCCAAATGCCAACAACCAAAATAAGCATCACAAAAAGGCATAACAAAGGATATAGGGGCTCCCTAGGCCTGTTCAGTCTGCATGGGATCATCAGTGGTCCCCAAGTCCTCCTTATGTGCGGGAGCCTCAGACTGGCTCTCGGCCTCTTACTGCTCAACTGCTGGGACTGGGGCCTGCTCCTAGACCGGCTGGATGTCAGGTGCCGCAGTGGCAAACTGGAAGAGGCCTCCTGTAGGACTGCCACCTCAATAACTACATCAGCTGTACTGGGGAGCTTCCTCTTCTTCCTATGCTGCCTGCTGCTGAGCCATCAGACGACTCAGAAGGTACACGTTGTGGAGCTTGGGCAGTAGGTGAAGCCGAGACTGAGGGAGCTGGCCCTGAGTCACAAGAGAGATCTTGAGAGGGTACTTACTCACTTCCTGATTGGTCATCATATATAACAACTTGTTTCCTTGTTTTCAGTTTAGGTCGGGGAGTGAGTTTAACTTGTTTCCTCTTTCCTCCCCGAGAGGAGTCACCTCGACCGGGTTGTTTTGCACCTCGTCCTCGTTATTTTACCATTGTCTGTAAGCAAACACATCTAGCATTGTTAGTTTAAACACAGGTGCTGAAACAGGTAAATGAATTAAAGTTACAGACAGCAGAAGAATATGTTGTAGACAATGATGCAGAACCTGGCACCACGCTAAGGCAACCGTGGGTCGCACTGAACAAGGCCCCAGAAAATACTTCTCAATATCTCCCACTGCGGTCTGCACAAAATGGGGTTGCGGCCGCAGTGGGTCAGCACGGACCGCACAATGTGCAATGCGGCCGCGCTTGAAGCAGCTTATGTTTCAGTCATTTCAGGTACTGCGGTCTGTGCAAAAAGGCAATGCGGACCGCGTCAGGGCCCCTCAGATCGTGCTAAGGCGACTGCGGGCTACGTTGAGCCAGAATTAGGGAACTAAGTTAGGGAATCTTGTTTTCCTCCATTTTTTTTCAATTTTTGACTCCTACTTGTCCCTACTTATTTACCCAACATTGAATCACACTCAGCACAAAAAAAACCAACATATAAACTATCCTAACTAACAAATCCAAGAAAAACGAAAAGAAAGAAAGAAGTTACAACTACTAGCAAGAAAATAAAAATTAAAAATATGAAATTAATTAAACACAAAGGCATGAAGTGTTACAAGGTATGTGAAGATTGAATGCAATTAATCCTAACAAGCAAGAAAATTGGTCTCAGGAAAGGATGAACAGTAGAATTAAGGCTCTGGGTTTTCAAATTGCGAAAAGGGTAAAATGAAACCCTTGGTCTCTATTTATAGACAACCCGTGGGCCCCTTACTTACCTACCAGCGCGGCCGCACAAAAGCGACCGCAGACCGCGCTGGGTTTTGTCTCAAAGAGGTTTCAGTAGCCAGCCTCCATGGGCCACATAAAATCGGAATGCGGCCGCGGAGGTCCAACCCAGTCCTCTATAAAAGGATCGCGGCCGCGTGGAGAACTTCAGAGACTGCAGTTTTTCTCCTTTGTTTTGCACTGCTTCAACACAATCCCTACAACATCTCACAGACAATTAGCTCAAAAATCCTAAAATACAAAGAAAATCAAAGAGAAAGAAAAAGACATGGGTTGCCTCCCAAGAAGCGCCTGATTTAACGTCGCGGCACGATGCATGTTACCATTAAATGACTTCAGATCAAGAATCGACACCACTTGCCTCTCATTAGATTCTCCAAGAAGCAAATAAAAGCCCGTCCAGCAAGTTTATTGAACATTCGATCAATGAATGACAAGGGATAAATGTCACTATGGGGCATTTTGTTCAAATTACCATGCTTCATGCAAAATCGCCAACCTGTATCTGGTCTTGTAGGAAGCCACAAATTATAGATATTAGGTATCATTTCATACTTTACTGCAGGTAGTCTCCCTTGAGGCTCCAAAATAGGTGTTGCATCATCCTCCAAGATAATATCGGGCTCAAATATTGTGAGGTAGAGGTGTGACTCAACTTGTTTCACTTATAATACCGAAAGCACCTCAATTGTGGCTTTTCTAGTGGAGTTTCCCGGTTATCAAGGTCCAACATCAATTTACTGAGCTCACACGATTCCATGACATGTAAAGCATCTATGAAAATGACTCTACTTGCATCATCATTTACATCACTATCTAGAGGTGCGGCCACAAGGGGATCTTCAACATTAATCATAGAACTTGTCTTATCCATTATCACAGCTGTGACAATGTTAACAAATGAGCATACCTCGGTGCCAATAGGTTGCCGCATGGACTTGCATACAGGGAATACCACCTTCCAATCACCTACTCGGAATGTTAACTCTCCCGCTTTAACATCAACCAAGGCCTTTCCCGTAGCTAGGAAAGGTCTCCTAAGAATAATAGGCACTTCAAAGTCCACCTCACAATCCAATATGACAAAATAGGCCGGCAATATGAATTTATCCACACGGACAAGAACATCATCAATTATGCCCAAGGGTCGCTTAATCGATCAATCTGCCATTTGAAGTCTCATTGAAGTTGGCCTAGGTTGTTCAATTCCCAAAGTATTGAAAACCGAATAAGGCATCAAATTAATGCTAGCTCCTAAGTCACAAGGGGATTTGGCAAAATTCGCACTACTGATAGTGCAAGGGATAGTAAAAGCTCTGGGGTCATCAAGTTTTGGGGCCATAGAATGCACTATAGAACTCACTTGATGCGTCATTTTAATTGTTTCACACTCTATCGACCTCTTCTTAGTTACCAAATCCTTCATAAACTTTGCATACCCCGGCATTTGTTCAAGTTCCTCCACCAGTGACATATTGATAGTAAGACTCTTCATCATTTTGATGAACTTTCTGAATTGATTGTCACCTTTTTACTTTGCTAATCGTTGAGGGTAAGGTCGAGGTGGCCTAGGAAAGGGTGCCTTGGCCTTTTGTACAACCAGTTTGGACATGGCAATCACGTGTTCCCTAAACGTGTTCACGGCATCTTGAGTCTCTAACCCGGCCTCATCATCAATATCAATCTGCACATCATTGGTCATATTTGGTTCAACCACATCATCAACATTCAAAGGCACATTATCATCATGCAACTCAACTTCGTCATTCACAACTTGATTTTCATTTGAAGCATGCACATCGCCGCCTCTTCCGCTTTTTGTTGTAACCGCCATCACAGGATTGTTAACTCCTTTTGGGTTTACTACCGTATCACTTGGTAGAGCACCCTTAGGTCGAGTATTCAACGATTGAGAGATTTGGCCAAGCTGCACCTCCAAATTTCGAATAGAGGTGTTATGAGAAGCCAATTGAGCATCGGAGTCTTGGTTCTTCTTTATCATTTGTTCGAACATAATTTCTATTCTCCCTATATCACTACCCGAAGAACTAGACCCTTGAGATTGAAAGGGAGGTGGATTGTTTAGTTGTTGGTACATGGGGGGCCTTTGAAAGCCTTGCCCCCGGTTGCCTTGATTTCCGCTATTATTCCACCCTCCTTCATTATTGTTGTTGTTGCTCCAATTATTATTGTTCCCGTTCCAATTGCATTGATTGTTACCTTGGTTACCCCAATTGTTGTTTTGATTGTTGTTGTTCCAATTTCCACCACCTTGTTGTTGGTTGTTATTGTTCCAATTACCTCTGCCTTGTTGATTGCCTCAATTTCCTTGGGAACGCCATTGTTGATTCCCTTGATTTCCTCTATTCCCTTGGTAGTTATTAACATATTGACATTCTTCGCTTTGCTCATCATAGAACTCATTCGAATAACCACCACCATCATTGTTGTTGTCAAATTGCTCACAATTACCTTGAGGTTGTTGTTACCCTTTTTGCCTCCTTTTCAACATAGAAACACCTTCCATTGCATTGACTTGGCGCGGCTTTTGGACTTGTTATAATTACGCCTTCACCAATTGATTCATAGTTATTGTAAGCTCGGTAATAACTTGTCCATGATCGTGCAATTCCTTGTGCAAATGGATGACCATGGGGTCACCTTGGGCACATTTGCTCAACTTTGCCATACTGAAGATGTGTCAGCCATTTGATCAAGTACATCACATGCCTCTTGGTAAGAAAGTTTCATGAAGTTCCCTCTGGCTAATTGGTTCACAATGCATTGATTCATGGTGTTGATGCCCCGATAAAAAGTTTGTTGTATCATTGCCTCGGTCATGTCGTTATTAGGGCACTCCTTCACCATTGTTCTATATCTTTCCCATATCTCATGCAAAAGTTTCGTTAGCTATTGCTTGAAGTCTAGAATTTCATCCCGAAGAGCGGCTATATTACTTGGAGAAAAGAATATGGCGATAAATTTGTCCGTCAATTCATCCCATGTGGTGATAGAATGATTGGGGAGCCTTTCTAACCAATCTGACGCTTTACCCCGAAGAGAGAACGGGAAAAGCCTCAATCTCAACGCATCCTTGGATACGTTTGTTTGCTTACTACCCCATCATATATCAACGAACCCCTTCCACTGCTTGTATGCATTTTGATCGGAGGCGCTCGTAAAATACCCTCTTTGCTCGAGCAAGGTCAACATGGCATTTTTGTTTTGAAAGTTCCTCGCCTGGATTTGGGGAGGAACAATAGAATTGGAGTACCCTTGATTAGGAAGAACTCTTGGGGCCACTCTCGGCGGTGGTGGAGGAGGGTCTGGAATATTCTCATTCGCATTAGCATTTGCATTGGCATTTCTGCCTCTCCTTTGAGCTTAAGATAAGACCTCATCTTTTTCTAGATCCTCTACATCCTCCCCCACTATCACATTGCCAAGAGGGTCATTTGCATTGAGATCCATTTGTACCTGATTGATTGACACAAACAAAATTAGTAAACAAGAAGGAAAGAGAAGCAAAACACAAAACTAGCTAAACAGATAGTCAACACCGTAAGCTCCCCGGCAACGGTGCCAAAAAGTGATCACTGCCGACTCGACGCTACACTAAGGTAGGAAGAGCGGGTCGCAATAGCTTTTACCCAAATAGTGATTCGGGATCGAATTTCCACAGAGCTCTAGTAGTGGAGTTGTATTGTCTGTCTAGTCTAGAGATGCGGTTGTGCTTCTAATATCACTTCAAACATTTTTGGTTTTCTTTGATTTTTTATAACTACTATTATAAAACTAATGATTAAAACTAAATTATACTACGAGAATATTGCTAAGTTTTATTTAATAATTTAATATAGAGAAAGGCACTAGGGTCGTGACACTACTTAGGTGGTTAATCGATGGGTAGAAGTTACTAAGGATAGATTGATATATTTGGGGCTTATGCTATAACCGTTGCACAATTCTACCCACTCACACACCTCTCGGTAGAGAGAGTGATTTTTTCCAATTGACTCTCACGAGACCAATTGGTTAGGCCAATTTGATCAAGCAACTAGGGTTCAGGTAGGATGATTGCTCTCTCAAGATTTAACCCCTTAATTGGGACTATTATTTCTCATAAGTCCATCCCAATTCCTTGTTGGGTCAATTTTGAGATCATAAACTCTCTTTCTCAAGAAGAGTCAAACCCACTAAGCTTGAATCTATGTTTGCAACCACAAATTCAAAATTGAAACATAAAATCAACCCAAATAGCAAACACCCAATATCAATCTAACCCTAGATGGCAACACCCATCAATTACCCATACTAGGGTTGAGTCACAACCCTAGCTAATGGGTTTAGCTACTCATGCTAGGTACAGAAATTGAAGAAATAGATGAAGATATAAGCATATTAATTAATTACTAAGAAGAAACTACAAAAATAAAGTGAAAAAGTACCGAAAATGGCTACAATATCGAGTCTCACAAGCTCAGCTACGTTCAGAATATAAAACGTAACCTAAAAATAGTAAAATGTTCTATTTATATTAGGTTAGAAAAACTGGACAAAAATACCCCTGTGGGGTTAGCACGGACCGCGCAAAAATGACCGCGGCCGCAATGGCTCTTGGAATTATGATTTCAGCTTCTCTGAATTTAGGGACCGCGGACCGCGAGAAAGTGCACTGTGGCCGCGATGGAAGTTGGCGCGGCCGCACATAAAGGAGCGCAGAGCTCATTGCTTGAAATTGTCAAAACTTCAACTCTCTGAATCTTGTTCACGCGACCGCACAAAAGTGTGACGCGGCCGCGTAGCATGACCGCGGACTGCGGGGATCAAACCGTGGCCACTAGCACTTCCACTGAATATGCCATGTCTTTGAACCTCCTAGTGCGGCAGCATCCACTTTTGTGCGGTCCGCGCTAGGCCTTTTTTCCTCAATTCTCTTGGTCATTGATACTTGAGCAGGTTTCACTCTTTTTTGAGCCGATCTTTGACATTTCCTCACTTTGTCGACCAAACCTGCAATCAAGCACAACCTGTGAGCATTTTGGGGCTATTTTGTAACAATTTATACTTAAAGCATAGGCAAGTAGGGGCATAAAACACGCTAAAATCCTAACTTATCAGTGTTGATACCCAATTTTTCCGTATATTTTTTATATGAAAAATACCTTTCAAAATAGTATGTATATGCATATATAAGTATATCCCAAGGTCCTATTATTTTTCTCAATTTTTTAAAGATTTTTATAATAAATTTTATCGCCCTATTTTATCAAGAAAAAACCCAATAATTATTCCTAAAATTAGCATTTATGATAATTCATTTATTGGATTCTCATATTTATACTAGAATATAGCCAACATAATTTTTGCACACTTTTACAAATTTATTAGTATTTTTAAAGCTAAATTGCGTATAATTATAATATTAGCCTATTTTAAAATTTAACTGCGTTTATAATTACAAAATTGACTGCAGTATTTTTTATTTAGTATTTATATATTATTAATTAATTTATTACCTTTAATTTATTTTTAGAAAATATTTTACTATTTTTTTGTATAAAATAAATAAGGGAAAATGGCTGTTTAATTGTTAGCCTATTTTATTTTGATTTTGGCCAGATTTGGCACCCCTAATTCGACCCAATTTCAATTTCAATTGCCTGACCCAATTGCTAAAATTACCCGATCCACGACCCTTTAAAATAACCCACCCGGCCCCCCATTGAATCCTAGCCGTTGATCTAATAGATCAACGGCTCACGTCCTTCCTTTCCTTTTTTATTTACCAATACCCCCCAACACTAATAATTTATCACCTATAGCCGCCTCTGGATTCCCCCCTTCTCTCAACTCTCTCTCAATCACTCTCAGAAACCCTAGCCGCCATCCCTATTTCCACACAAAAACCACCGGAATCCATGGCTTCCAAGGCCATTGGAGTCCTACATCAGCGTCATGTAACTCCTACACGCCTAGTTTCTGAAGATTTAAGGCTAGACCACGAAGAAGCTGGGTCCAGGCTTCAATTGATTCAAGTTCGATGGCCGTCTCCAGCCTTGCTCTGGCGAACCATGGTTGTTCGAGCCTGACCTCGACCTCTCCTACTCAGATCAACGACTTTCCAAGCTTTCTCACCATTTGGGTTTCTCTGAAAACCCTAGCATTGAGGTTTTTCTAATCTCTTTAGATCTGTTCCAGATCTATGTTTTCCCTAAGTTTTTAAAACGATTTTTTGGGTTTTCTTCCAAAAAACTATACTTTCAAAACCATTTCTTTTTCCGATGTAGGGTTTTCCTGAGATATTTATATTTTCTCTGATTTTCTTCTACTGTGTTATCATCTACTGTGTTCTTGTGTGTTTCTTCTACTGTATTTTCCTCTACTGTGTTCTTGTGTGTTTCTTCTACTATATTTTCCTCTACTATGTTCTTGTGTTTTTTTTCTACTGTATTTTTATCTACTGTGTTCTTGTGTGTGTTTCTTATTAAGTTTCCTCTACTGTTCTAGTTACGTTTCTTCTAAAAATGCTTCTCCTATCGTTCTTATTAATTTTTTCATTTTGTTTCTTATGTTCCTTTGAGTTTCTCTACTGTGTTTCACATGTTGTTCTTTTACTATGCTATTCATGAGTTTCTGCTGCTAAAGACATGTCAAGTCTCTATTCCATTCTAAGACCTCTAAACCTGTTTCAAGTAGTATCTTTTACCCTAATCACTTGTACTTTCGTTTCTGCACTTGGTTACTGGTAAGAACCCTAAATTAGGGGTTCATTCGAGTTTTGAGACCCCTGGCTATGTGATTTACTGACTCTTCTTCTCTGAACTTGCCTGACCTCGAAAACCCTAATTTTTGGACCTATTTGAATTCGTAGATTTGTTTCATCTACTTCTTCATTAAGTTTCAGAATAATTGTTTCAATTTTGTTTCTTCATATGAATCCGACTTTTGCCAAACTCTATAAAAACTTTTACTTGATCCCTTCTCGCATGCCTGGCCTTTTTTTGCTCTTTTTATGTGATGAACTTCCCTCTAAAATGGCTTTCAAATTTGTGATTAGTTCAGACCTCCTTCTGAATAGGTCTGATTGATTTCCTTCCTTGTTTGTTGATTTTCCTGTGATTCGACTTAATTAAAATCCTTCTCAGCTTTTATGACATGGTTCATTCATGGATCAGTAATTACAAGATCCCTGACCTTTGATTTTCTGGCTACTAATTGATTTTCTTACCTTATTTGTACAACCGCGTACCTCAAAATTTTGTCCTTAAATAACTTTTTATGTATTTGCCTCTAATTGCATGCTTTGCACAATATGTTTATTTGACTTCTTCCCTTAAATAGCTTTCCCGTTTGAATCTAAATTCCTTAATTAAGGGACGTCTAGTGTGATTGATTCTTAATTGATAATTAGTTCCTTAACTGTTTTCTTACCTTATTTCTTTCTGATTTTCACACTATAAAGGCATGACTCATTCACCAACTCATGACTCATTCACAATCTTTCTGACTCACATTTACATAGTAGTATTCTCTCTTTTTGTCTGCACTGTGGCCTCTTTACAAGACCTACTACTTTTCTCAATTTGTCTCTTTGAACCTGGTATGTCTGGATTTAATCTTTAGCACCACAACAATGTGTATTTACTGCTTTTGTATCTATGTCTACTTATTGTTTCTGCATAATTCAGACACTTACCTTAGTATGCTGACCTCTTTATGCTTGTTCTGGGATGAATCCCAAATCCCTGCCCCCTATGTGTTTGAGCTATGGTTTGGAGAATGGCAATATGTAAATTGTTGCCTGAATGAAGAATGGTCCCTTGGGATCCTAGCCTATAACAATATGTTCCAATAGGCTCATGGGTGTACCAGCATTCCCATTGCTGGGTATGTCCACAAGCCTGCCTTTGCCTCTTTACAACCTCCCCATCCCCATACCCCTATGTGTACTTATTTGAGCTGCTTCTCTTTCCATTTCCCCTCTCAGAATTCTGTTTCTGCACTTATACTCTTTCCTAATCTTTATATTCTGCACCCCTCTTGTGAGCCTTGCCTTGGGACTTTGAGTTCCCTCTGAACTTGGACACTTGAGGGCTGGCCTTTACACATACACTTGTCCTAATCTGATAATGCATTTGGGTGTGACCATTGCCCGGAGTCCTTTTCGAGGCTCTTAGGGAACTTTGACACATCCAAATAGGAGAAAGGCTTTGGATTGTGATCTATTGGAGTTGGTTTAATTTATATTTCAGACAGGAAGTCTGAAGCAGGCTCTCCTTGGATGTACTTTTTAATTTCTAATGTATTTTTTACTTTATTTTGGGCTGTAATAATTTGTAATGAACTCCAGGAAATTGCTATTACAAAGGGCGGGTAACTATGTATGCAAAGGGTAGATATCCTGCCTAAAGGTATTTCTGAATTTTTGCACTCTCATATAGATCACCTGCCTATAGGTATTTATAAAATTCTACACTCTCATATAGATATTCTTCCTATAGGTGTTTCTGCATTTCTCATATAGATACTATGCCTATAGGTATTTTGCATTATCTCATATAGAAATCATGTCCATGAGTATCTAGAAGTCAGAGCTCTGTATATGCATGTAGAAAATATACCTATAGGACTTTCTGAACCTTTTATATCATCAGGCAATCATATTTATAGGTCTTAATCAATCAACCACAATTAGATATCATGTTCATAGGCCTTAAATAAAACTCAGCATCTAGATAACATGTCTATAAGGCTTCTACATTTTCATCATGTCTATAAAAAGGTTTAAAATCAACAACACATAGAAAGCATGTCTCTAGGAACCATTAATCGAATCTGAATTGCTTCATCCGCGTATAAGACTAAAACCAGTAATAACGATGTGCTATCATTTACAGAACTTATAACCTTTTTCCTAAAACTTGCCTTTCTCTAATAATCTGGCAACCTTTCTTAACCAGTATGCATTCAGTTTATTTTATGGTTTTCTTAAATCAGTAGATATCATGCCTATAGGGTCCTCGTCCAACACTTAGGCAAGCCTTAGGGTAAAAAAATTATAAATTGAATCTGTTTTATTAGCTACAACCTGCAGACAAGCCTGATTCGGGCTTCTTATCTGAATTATGTAATAAATCAGTCTGCCTCAACCTTTAAGTTTTAATTAGACCCTAAACAGTATGTATAAGTCGTGCTAATCACTTGCTTTCTCTGTTTAAAGGAGGTATATCTGAGCCTTTTGCTTGTTATATACTTACCCCAACTTGCTATACGTGTTTTATATGTTGCCTTAGAATTTTGCCTTTTGAAACCACAAATTAGCCTAATCTCCCTCCCCCTTAGGATTAGTTATCCAAAATGTCTCCGGGACTGATAGAATTAAGAAGGGTAATAGCATGCAATAAGCAAACGAGACTATTCCGCGCTCTAATACCTTAACGGGATGGGAAAGGGTAGATATGGATATGATGACCACGCGATAACATCACGGGTAGCCCCTCACTGATGAGTGATTACCGGATGTTGTGTGGGGTGATCCACATTATTTATAAACCTAGGACCCCCTTCCCTGTGTTTCTTTGTTTCTTTACTTCTTCTTAAAATTTCAAACTATTTCTTAAAACAAAATCAGCTTTCTTTTGGTTCTTTCTAACTTTGCTTATTTTGTAACCATTATGTGAAAATCCCCTCTTACTTGAAGTTTTTATTTTCCTATGTGTTATTTACACTTAAGTCACAACAATAGTTTGACCGGGAACTACACTAGTGGATCCTGAAGGGTGCCTAATACCTTCCCCTTGGGATAATTTCAAGGCCTTACCCAATCTCTGTTACTCAAATCAAACCCTTCTTAGTGTCCTAATGCACTTAAAATTATTAGGTGGCAACTCTTCAATTCAAACCCAATTCCCAAAAGGGAACGAGTTGTCCTCCCAAATATCATAAATCCGATTTTGCGAGAAAAAGGGGGCACGACAGCATGGCGACTCTGCTGGGGATATCTTTTAGGCTTTTATCATTTTAGACTATTATTGTGAATTTACACTTATTTATATGTTTTTATTTTATTAATCCCTTTAAATATTTAATTCCCTCTTCTACTACAAAACTTGACCTGTCTTTTGTTTTTTTCCCTTATCTCTTTTACTGCGTTCCTTTACTGCATTCCTTTACTACTGTTTTAAATTATTGTAATTATTTCTTTATGAACATGCAAATAGGTGACAACTTGCTTTAATTTTTACATAAACATGTTCTCAATATTATATTCCACTCGTACCAAACAAAATACCATACCAATATTTATAATGAGTGGTTGCCCTCTTCCAATATTATCTCCCCCTAAATCTGGCAAAGGCATATTTGTGATAAAACCAGTTGATCAAAAGTGTAGTCGACGGTTCCGTGCTTTTCCCTCTTGAGTTTTCCGCTCAAGGGTACTAGTCTAATACCTCATAGAAACCTTACCATATTTAAATTTGCATGCATCGTGATCAAACCTAGCTGAGTCAGTTATGTTGTCCGCATAATGACTCTTGAATATAGCCTTGTCCAAAGTCGGCTGGGTTTCCTTAAATCCCAAACGGACATTACCACATTTTGTGCATTTATTTGGAGAACTAAATGCTTCTATGCCAATTATTGATACTTAATAGTCGAGTATGGTGGGGGTAAGGGCTTAACCCTTTTGTCTTGTAGAAACATGAGGTACAAAGTCCCCATATTCAGCATGGTCACCAACATCCACCCAAAATTGTTAAGATGGTGGGAGGATCTTCATTCCAGTAATCAGACTCTTGTCCGAAAATACCTAGGAAATCTACCTTCTCTCCTGGAAATCCAACCCAACAACAAAATCATGGAAGTTGTCACTCTATTTAGGGATTGTGTTAGGTCCGTATTCCACTTCGAGGATATTGAGATGACACCCCTGCTCGAGGAAATAGGGGGACTGGCTGGTATACCGTGGGAAACTACGGGTTTGTTAATGCCGGAAAGCTGCAAGGGTAGATGTTTTCTCAAAATGATAGGTCTAAAGAGGAATCCAGACTTTACATGTTTTAAAGAGTCGTACATTCCCTTTGACTATTTGTACGAAAGGTACGGTCATAGAAAATCTTACCGTACTTATCCTGATGAGTTCGCCCTTACATCATTGGGACATATCCACCGAAGGGTGTTTGTCTTCACGTTCTGCTTCTTGGGGATGATAGTGTTTACGATGAAGAAAGCAAGGATCCATACCAGGCTAGCTATGGTCACCAAAACTTTAATGGAGGGAATTGCTGTGCAACCATTTAGCATAGTGCCCATGATCATTGCACAGATAAACTGAGCTTTAGAGAAGTGTCAACAAGGAGCCAAACACTTCGAGGGCTGCAATTTGCTACTCCATCTCTGGCTCATGGAGCATCTCCAAAAAGGTGAATATGGACAATAGATTCAGCGTAAGGACCGGGACAATCATATAGCCTTCCATCAGCCCAGGCAGATGAATTACATGCCCAACATGTTTGCTCAGTCAGAAAATGCCAAAGGATGGGTAGAGCAGTTTGAAAATCTGAAGGAAGACCAAGTACAATGGATGTTCGAGTGATTCCCTACTGAAGAATTCATCGCTCGATCCAGGGATGCACCATTTTTTGATACTGATCGGTCTGAGGGGAACCTAGCCTTATATCCATCTCCGAGTTATAAGATAGGCTGGTAGGAAGCAGGTTATACCAAGGGTAGATAACATGAGTCACTTCCGTGCCGAATTTCAGGATGATGATAGCCCTTACAAGTTCCAAGCTTAGCATATGTGGCACTGCAAACTCATCCTAGGAAGGGATAGCATCGAGCCAGACATATATCATGATGGTTGTACCCCATACTATTCAGGTTGGCTGGAGGATAATTATAATGGTTTGGGTCAACTCGGGTTTGTTCGAGGTCACAAGATCATCGATGAAAAGGCTGAAGCATAGGTAAAGTACAACCAACTCTGCAAGAGGATTGCAGAATGTGAAAGCAAGCATCCTGAAATACAAGAAGCCAACCAAAGGCTGATTGAAGAGTGGAAAGACATTGCGGTCAGTGCTAACAAGCGACTGGGATACTTGGAGCGGGGTTTAGTGGAGCTGGAAAGAAAATTTCTCAAAAGAATCGAGGACTTCCATAATGCTGAAGGAAATTAGGGCAGACACCTAGCCAAAGCCTACCTGTTGCTAGGACTTTGCGAGCTAGTGAAGCTGTTTGATGGAGCCAAAGATGCCGAGTATGGGGAAGGTCCTTCTGGGACCAAATAGATAGCAGTTTTTCCTTTTTGCTTTGAGAAATGTAATAAGGCATGTGGCCACTAGTAGCATTTTTATTTCCTGTTATTTAGTGTCGTTTTGGGATTCGTCTACTTTTATTAATAAAATAAGGCATTTAGCATTCTAAATTATCCAAATCAATTTATCGCTAGGCCTACCTCGGGCACAAATAGATTCCCCAAATTATGACACGATTTACATTCTTGCACTATGTGTTTAAATATCGCAACTTTTTTTTCTTATAGTCCTCACTAACTTGTTACCTTTTTGTTTGTTATTATTTTGTTTTACTCCCCTCCCCAAAGGTTAGTTCGTTCACTCTGGCACTATCATCATATTCCACAAGATCCAAGGGCCCTCTACCCACTTCTCCTCCTAGTCCCGTCAGAAATAGGAGCAAAGGAAAGATGGAAGATTTGAACAACACCAGAAAGGAAAACTCAACTAAACGGGTAGAAGTCACTTATGGTACTCAGGTTTCCAAAGTAAATGCATCCCAACTCGAGCAAAAACTGTTGAAATTTCAAGAGGAACTTGACCAAGTTCGAAACTTGGAAAATCTGTCATTTTCCCTCACCACCCCAGATGTCAACCCCACACCTCAACAAAATATCCCAAAACCACAAAACCATCCCGCTCCTCACCACCACTGCAATACTTGCCACACTTCCAACAATACTCTGTTGCTCATCCCAAAACCATTGAACTCCATAAATGACCACTTTCACACTTATCATTACACCCTTATCCATGTGGAAACCATGTCACACTCCACCCAACCCATCTCAAACACACCCGAGTCTGATGATAAAGACTCACTCATCAGGAGTCTGGCTGGAGAGCTTAAAAAGTTAACTAGCCGAATTCAGGGCGTCGAAGGAAGTAAGGGGATTGAAGGGTTGAACCACGAAGATCTTTGCATACAACCCGATGTCGAACTTGCCGAGGGGTACAACCTCCTAAGCTCGAGATATTTGATGGGACAGGGGATCCGAGAGTTCACTTGAGAACATACTGCGACAAGCTGGTCGGAGTAGGGAAAGACAAGAGGATCCATATGAAACTTTTCATGAGGAGTTTGAATAGAGATGCTCTGTCTTGGTACATCTGCCAAGATCCGAAGAAATAGTCAAACTAGGTGAGTATGGCATCCGACTTTATGCGCAGATTCAGGTTCAATACAAAAAATGTACTAGATGTGTTCTACATTCAGAACCTAAAAAGGAAGACCACAGAAAAATTCCACGAGTATGCCACTCGCTGGAGATTAGAAGCTGCTAAGGTCAGATCTGCTTTAGAGAAGCACAAATGAACAAGTTTTTGTCCGAGCTCAGGACCTGCAATACTATGAAAGACTGATGCTGATCTAGAATCATAAATTTTCTAACATCATCAATCTGGGATAAAGGATCGAGGAAGGCATCAAAAGTGGTATGGTTACAAAATTTGAAGCCTTGCAAGCTACCAATAAGGCTTTACAATCAGGTGATACGTCCAAGAAAAGGGACGTAGGTGCCGTAATAGTTGCATAGAGGAGCAAATCCCCTATCAAATACCAAATCTATCCAATGTCTCCACTCATATATCAACCTACACCGAACTACCAAGCACCCTCACCCTCTTACCAAACTCCACCACCCACTTATCAATCATCTCCACCTCCCACATATCAACCTACCTCACCAAGATATTCCTAACCTGCGCGTGTCTACCAAGCCTACAATGCTCAAACGTCCCACCATTAATCACCTCCCACATATCAAAAGTTTCCTAGGCATCGACCAAATTTCGACGGCAGACCTCCCAAACGGTATACCACCATTGCTAAACCAATTGACCAGTTGTACGAAAGGCTCAAAGCTGTTGGTTATGTCACCCCTATCCCTGCTATAACCCCTGAAAAATCTTTTCTGTGGGTCAATCCAAATAAATCCTAAGCATACCATTCCGGCATGAAGGGACATATCATTGATGAATGTCGCTCTCTGAAAGATAAGATCCAGATTTTGATTGATAACAAGATCATTGTGGAAAAGGAGCCTGCTCCAAATATCCGCAACAACCCTCTTCCAGACCACAAGGGTGGAGGTGTTCACATGATTGAAATAGAGGATGATTGGGACCCCAAGGGATCGATCGGTTTGATCACAGAAGGCGACGATCCAAAGAAGCCAATAGTCACCCTTAATCTGATTGTAGTCCAGATTCAGCCTTCTATAGTTGTCGAGGTAAGCATGTTCATGCCGCTTGAGTTTTAAGCACCATCCTCTACAAAGACACCAACACCGATTGAGGTCAAATTTATATCACCAGCAAATGCACCTACACCCTTCGAAGTTGCAATTTTACCGACTAAGGTGCATGCTCCGGTCGGAGTAAAGATAACTACACCCATTCCTGTGGCAATGTCGATAGTAACACCATTCCATACAAATGCCATACCTTGGGACTACACAGCCGAGGAAAGAGGAAAGGAAAGTTCAAGTTCGGGGAAGCAGTTGTGGCATAGGGTATGATAAGAACCGGTAGATTTTATACCCCGTAGCATTTGGACGAGTCGAGGAAGTAGGCCTCTAGTCAGCCAACCATCACTGAAACTGGGCCCGATGATCTCTGGAGGAAGATACAAGCAAAGGAATACTCAGTCATTGATCAACTGAACAAAGCATCGGCACAAATTTTTACCCTAGCTTTGTTGCAAAATCCCGATGCACACAAGAATGCCTTGTTAAAGGTGCTGAGTAAGGCATATGTACCAAGCAACATCATCGATGGAGAGATGGAAAACATGGTAAGGCAGGTATTGGAAAGTAACAAGATCACTTTTCATGAAGACGAGCTACCATCGGAAGGGTTGAGTCACAATAAGGCGTTGCACATCACCGTGCAATGCGAAGATTATTTTATCACAAGAATCCTAATTAATTAAGGGTCGAGCCTCAACATTTGCCCGTTGATAACACTCAGGACATTGGGAAAGGGTCTACATGAGATTAAGGACGGGTCCATCAATATCAAAGCTTTCGACGGTTACCAAAGGTCCACTATTGGGAAAATTAGCTTGTGTTTGAAAATGGGGACTACTTGGTTCGATGTCAATTTCCAATTGATAGACGTGTCGGCATCTTACAATTTGTTGTTGGGACGATCATGGATTTATTCCGCTGGGGCAGTGGCATCCACATTACATTAGGTAGTGAAGTTTGAGTGGAACAACCAATAGGTGATCATTCACGGTGTTATGGTATCAATCCCATATACAGTCGCCAGACCATCCCGTCAATTGGAGGGAGAAGAAAGATAGGTAGGGAGACCTATCACCACAGCGAGCGAGTCAATACCCTTGACAAGGACAAATCGAGGGATAACAAAACTAAAATCATCTTGAACTGGAGAGGATATGAACCTGGCAAGGGACTTGGCAAGAACCTCCAATGAATCGCTAAGCCTATCAAATTAAAGAAGCATGGTTACTTGGGAGGAATTCAGCAACTGGTCGCCACCATGGTGCGGTCCTTACTGCTAGCCGGACCAGCCAATACCACATTTGGATCAGATTTCCAGCCAGCCGATGTTATTTATGGGTCAAAAGAAGAGGAAGCACTGGCAGTAGTGAGGAATTTGTTCCTAGAAAAAGAAGACATGGATTTTTGTGTCATTTTTTAGGAGGGGGAAGGAAGGCCTTTCCATACAGGACGTAAGCCGATGAGCATGTCTCAATTACTAGACCATCAGAACCACCAGAGCCCGGAAAGCCTCGGAGTAGCAAGGCTGAACAAGCATCATGCACTATCTTTTATATTTTACTAGCTGACTTTCCTTTCACATTTTAAATTTCGCAATAAGATATCCAATGTTCAAAATGGTTACGAAATTTATCAAAACATTTCGGTTTCGTTATAAATCTTACTCTTATTATTTTCTCTCATTAATTTATTTATACATCATTACTATTACTTATATTTATGAACTAATGACTATGACATGCAACGAGACAAGCAACAAACAGATATAGATTCAGAGGAAGATGACATACCGGAAGAGATTATTAAAGAAGTTAAGAATTTTGAGAATGGACCTAAGTCCAACTTGGACGAGACTAAGATTGTTAACTTGGGAGATGCAAAAAATGTCAAAGAAACACAAATCAGCATTCATTTGTCACCATCAAAAAAAGAAGAATACATAGAATTCCTAAAGGGTACGAGGACATATTCGCCTGGTCGTACGATGACATGACTGGTCTAAGTACATCTATTGTGGCACACAAATTGCCAACTGATCCGACATGTCCACCGGTAAAGCAGAAGCTCAGAAAGTTTAGGGCTGATATGAATCTGAAAATTAAGGAAGAAGCCACTAAGCGGGTCAAAGCTAAGGTTCTTAGAATGTCTGACACAGTTAGCCAACATTGTGCAAGTACCAAAGAAGGATGGGAAGGTTAGAGTCTGTGTTGACTACCGGGATCTCAACCAGGCCAGTTCGAAAGGTGACTTCCCCTTACCGAACATACACATCCTGATTGATAATTACGCCAAGCATGAGTTGCACTCATTCGTGGATTGTTTTGCTAGATATCATTAGATCTGGATGGACGAAAAAGATGCTGGGAAAATGGCTTTCATTAAGCCGTGGGTAATGTACTGCTACAAGATGATGCCATTTGGGCTAAAACATGCAGGGGCCACCTATATGAGAGCCATGACTACCACTTTCCATGATATGATACACAAGGAGATTGAAGTATATATAGAAGATGTTATCATCAAATCCAAGAGAGTGACCAATCACATGGAAGATTTGAGGAAGTTCTTCAACAGACTTAGAAGGTACAACCTGAAATTGAATCCCGTGAAGTGCGCATTTGGGCTTCCTGCCAGAAAACTACTTGGGTTCATTGTGACTCGTCGAGGAATAGAACTGGATCCATCAAAGGTCAAAGCTATTTAAGAATTGCCACCGCCAAAGAATAAGAAGGATGTAATGAGTTTCTTGGGGATACTCAACTACATCATCCGGTTCATAGCACAATCCACAGGTATCTGCGAGCCAATCTTTAAGATACTGAAGAAGGAAGCTGCTACCAAATGGGCTGATGACAGCCAAAAGGCCTTTGACAGAATCAAGGAGTACTTGTAAACACCACCAGTTTTGGTCCCACCCGAGCCAGGTAGACCTCTATTACTCTACCTCGTAGTACTGGATAGAGAATTCGGTTGTGTTCTGGGATAATGTGATGCAACGAGGAGGAAAGTGCAGGACATTTATTACCTTAGTAAGAAGTTCACTCCATACGAGGCCTGATATTCTCTGTTAGAGCACCTATTGTGCTTTGACTTGGGTAGCTCAGAAGTTGAGGCACTACTTCTGTGTCTATACTACATATCTCATATTAAGGATGGATTCTTTGAAATACATCTCTCAGAAGCCCATGCCTACCGACAAGCTAGTCAAGTGGCAAATTTTGTTAAGTGAATTTGATATTGTCTATGTAGCTCAGAAAGCGATCAAAGGACAGGCATTAGCAGATCACCTTGCCGAGAATCCCATGGACGGAGAGTACAAGCCCCTAAACATTTATTTTTCTGACGAAGGTATATCATTCATAGGAGAAGATATTTCAAAATCCTATGACGGTTGGAGAATATTTTTCGATGGAGCAGCAAATTTCAAAGGAGTTGGCATAGGAGCAGTCCTAGTATCAGAAATTGGTCAACATTATCTGATATCTGCCAAACTCAGGTTATCGTGCACCAACAACATGGCTGAGTACGAAGCTTGCATCTTAGGGCTCAAGATGGCCATTGACATGAACATCCAAGAATTGCTAGTAATTGGGGATTCAAACTTGCTTATACATCAGGTCCGAGAAGAATAGGTGACCAAGAACTCCAAGATACTCCCTTATCTGCATCATGTACAGGAGTTGAGAAAGAGGTTTACAAAGACAAAGTTCCACCATGTTCCCAGAGTCTAGAATTAGTTTGCCGATGCATTGGCTACCCTATCATCCATGATACATCATCCAGATAAGAACTTTATTGATCCTATTTCGGTAAATACCCATGATTAGCTGGCCTACTGTGCTCATGTCGAAGAAGAAGAAGACGGAAAGCCTTGGTTTCATGACATCAAGGAATTCATGTCACGCCCAGACCTCGGGGAGCGCGACCGGCTCGTGGCCGAGGAATCTCGATTGAGCAAGCCTTACCTAGACACTTGCTATCCAACTCGATAGAATTACGGGATCCGATTATGTTTAGTGTAATTGAAAAACAAAGGGGGTTGCACACTCGATCATGGATGTCTTATTTTATAACACAATATTAAACCGTAATTAGGCTTCCAAGATTCCATACAGTTATAGGTTTGTACATGCCATAGTTTAGTTCCCAAAAGTACATCTAAAATGAAAAGTTTCAAAATACAAGATTCTAAGACCACTCCGGCACCCATACATGACCCACAAAAACGTCTACGGAGCCTCTAAAGATACAAGAGGCCAAAATGATGATGCCGGTGGCAAGGCCTCGGCCATACCTCAAAATCTGATAACTTACACAAAAGAAGAGCCGCAAACCCCTGGGAGGAATGGGGTCTCACCAAGACAGCTGGGAAGAGAACAAGAGTGCACCACTATCTGCGATCGACACTATTAGCAACGGAACCACCTACATCCATTTAAAGATGTAGCGCCCTCGGCAAAAGGGACGTTAGTACTGGGCTATAGTACTAGTATATAAGGCAAACACAATTCTTACTAGCATGAACATTGAACCAATGGAAGACAGTTATATCATCAACAATTACATCATAAAATATCAAGGAGGAGAACCAAATAAATTTCACATGATTTTCGTTAAGTCTTTTCGTTCTTTTAGGTTAATATTCTTTAGTACCAAATACCACATCTTAAATATAATACCACCGTGGGTTTTTTACACGGAGTCTGGTCCAGGCCCGACCGGCTAAGCCATCCCATGTAAGACATATCCATATTCACAATAATGTTCCGGAACCCAATATAAATGCCACCATGTATACAACATGGCATCTGATCTCGGCCCAATCGGCTAAGCCATCTCACTTGGGACATAACCTCTTTAATTACTCTTTAGCTCCCATTTTCTTCCATCTTTTTTCCATACCTGGTACAACACCTCTTTTCATTTATTTGTTTCTCGGCACTTAGATACATCAACACAACTCAAGTCTTTCCTTTTTCAACTCGTTCATGTAATTTTATCATTCATTTGTCAAGGGCTATCATACAAGGCATGCACATGCTTAAGAAAATAACGAACACTTGAAAGACATGATCACCTTATCAATTATCATGATTTTAAATAAGCACATAGAACAATGTGGAACGAAAGTCTGTCACCCAACACATTAATGCAATCAATCATGTGGAATCAATTTTAAATTTCAATCCAACCATTTGAACACTAAGAATTCAACACTAACAAGAAAGGGGTTAGCCATAAATACCTCAATAGAGTCTCCCTTAATTCATTACAATAAATTTCGGAATTCCCTAGCAACTTTGATCTATTTTATGAGAGCTATGAATTTAGCCAAGAATTAGAGATACGACTTAGATTCTAGCTCATTTGAGCATATTATCAAACACTAGGTGTACATTGTGGTTTTGGGATCCTTTTGTGAGAGATTTTATCACTTTGTACCCTAATTACCATCTTTTTAACTCACAATCTTCCCATACCCCATTTTCACTCATGCATGCAAGATAGTAAATTCCCATACCCATGAACTCACCCTTGATTACTCATTTTTAGATGAAATTTTGACATTATAGGTTAGGGAACAAGTTCTCACCTCTTAGGATAAAGACCCAACTACTTTACTTGATAACCTTCAAGGATTTAGGGCAAGGATTTAGAGAGGACTTGATGGAGGTCACTCCCTCTCACTCTAGGACTCCCTATCTCTCTCTAAGTTGTGAAAATAACAGAAAATGGTCCATTATGGTGTTTTTAATGGGGTGGAAGTCATATTTTAAAATTTAGAAAATAAGAGCCCCGAGTCAGGTCTGCGGTCACATTTGCGATCGCAATGTCGAAATGTGATCCGCAGAATGGACCTCAAAAATGCTCCCAAAAACTGGACATACTGACTGGGTTTGCAATAAAAATGCAGTCCGCATTCACGTTCTATAGTCGCATAATGCACCACAGAACTGCCCTTCACAAATTCCTTAAGAAGTTATGCGACAGCATGGTTATGCGATCTCATAATTGACCGCATAGTTGACCGCAGAATTGCACTTTTCTGGAAAACATAATTTCTTGATTTTTTAATGCATAGCTTAGTCCAAAAGGGTCCGAACCGTGCCTAATTTGGCACTACGAGCTTTCGGGTTTATCAAAAAAAAAACTTTCACGGGCCTCACATACTTGGCGAAAGGAGAGTACCCAGAGCTCGCAAATCCTACTCAGAAGCGTACACTTTGAAGGTTGTCTAACAATTTCTTTCACAGCGGAGAAATCCTGTATAGGGGGACTCCGAATTTGGGATTACTAAGTTATGCCGACGCGAATAAAGCATCCAAACTACTAGAAGAAATCCATGCCGGGATCTGCGGTCCATATATGAACGGTTTTGTCTTAGCCAAGAAGATACTCTGGGCAAGTTATTTTTGGATGACTATAGAAATGGACTACATCCAGTATGTCTGAAAGTGCCACCGCTATCAGATACATGCAGATATTATCAAGGTTCCCCCAAATGAGCTTACAGCAACAAGCTTACCGTGGCCATTCGCCGCTCAGGGAATGGATGTTATCGAACCAATCGAACCCGCCGCAAAAAATAGGCATAGGTTTATCCTAGTAGCAATTGATTATTTCACCAAATAGGTTGAAGCAGTATCTTACAGAGCAGTGACTAAGAAAGTCGTGGCAGATTTCGTCTGCGACCGTATCGTTTGCCGGTTCAGAGTTCCAGAGTGAATTTATTACTTATAACAGCTACAACCTTAACAGTGACTTGATGAAAGCTATGTGTGAAAGTTTCAAAATCAAACACAAGAATTCTACAGCCTACAGACCTTAGATAAACGGAGCCGTAGAGGCCGCCAACAAGAATATCAAGAAGATATTGAGGAAAATGATAGAGAAGTATAAACAGTGGCACGAGATGTTATTATTTGCCCTTATAGGGTACCTCACCACAAACTACACATCGACTGGGGCAACTCTCTATATACTGGTTTACGGCACAGAGGCAGTCATTCCTGCTGAAGTAGAAATTCCCTCCCTAAGGATCATACGGGAAGCTGAGCTTGACAATGTAGAATGGGTGAAGAGTCATTATGAATAGCTAGCTTTTATCAATGGAAAAAGAATGAATGTAGTTTGCCATGGTCAGCTCTATCAGAATAGAATGTCTAGAGCCTTCAAAAAAAGAGTCAAATAGAGATAATTCACGCCGGGGCAGCTGGTGTTGAAGAAAATCTTCCCGCATCAGGATAAAGCCAAAGGGAAGTTCTCTCCCAACTGGTAGGGTCCATACATGGTTCACCGGGTTCTAATAGGAGGAGCCCTCATACTTGCAGAAAAGACAATTAATTCAGATGCAGTCAAGCTTTACTATGTGTAATCTTTATGCTTTCCTATATGATGTAATTTGAACTACGCCTGACCTGATTTCCATTTAAGAGGGGACTCGTAGGTAGCCCTATGGGTTCTGTCATAATTCCATAAAAAATTTATTTCCCCCATAATTGGAAACTGCAGCAGAATTTTGAGGAGGACCTCAAAATTTCGAAGTAATTTCAGCCAATCACCGCAAGCAGCTGTCAGAAGTAGCAGCCCAGTAAACTGAGGTAGAATTTTGAGGAGGACCCTCAAAATTCCAGAGCAAGAGAAGTTGCAATGTCTTAAACCGTGTCACAGTCGTCGGTTCATCTAAAGAAAACTATTCTCGATTATGCATGTATATTATATTTTTACTAAATCATACATGTCTGTTACCAAAATTGATTTGTTTAGCAACGCTAACCTAATGATACAGATCCGAGCAGGTCAAGCAAAGTTAGCGGTGATACGAACTAACCTTTCCCCTTTACAAAGCTCACGATTTTTCTTTGGATGCAGGCACCCGAGTCGCAAAATCATCAAATGTATTATACACTCATATTGTTCAGGAATACAACTCTCAGAACCATCTCACCTACCCACAGTTGCTATATGCACACAATATCCCCAGCAGCCACAATATCGCAATTAGATAAGAAAACTCTATTACCATTTATCTCTTGCATAAGGCTACTATTCAACCTTCCGAGACTAAGCACTATCTTCATCTGCATTTTTTGCTTGCATAAGGCTACTATTCTGCCTTCTGAGACTAAGCACTGTCTCCATCTGTATTTTCTGCTTGCAAAAGGCTACTATTCTGCCTTCTAAGACTAAGCATTGTCTCCATCTGCATTTCCTACTTGCATAAGGCTACTATTCTATCTTCCGAGACTAAGAACTGTCTCCATCTGTATTTCCTGCATTGCATAAGGTTACTATTCTGCCTTCCGAGACTAAGCATTATCTCCATCTTCATTTCTTGCATTGCGTAAGGCTACTATTCTGCCTTCCGAGACTAAGCACCGTCTCCATCTGCATTCCCTACATTGCATAAGACTACCATTCTGTCTTCCGAGATTAAGCTCTACCTCCACTTGCATGGCTAAAAGATTGCCACTTTATTTACATCTGCATCAGCTGAAAGATCACCACTTTATTTACATCTGCATCGGCTGAAAGACTGCCGCATGGTTGAAAGATCGCCACATTATTTACATCTACATGTTGAAAGATCGCCACTTTATTTACATCCTGCATGGCTGAAAGATCGCTACTTTATTTACATCCTACATGGCTGAAAGATCGCCACTTTATTTACATCTGCATCGGCTGAAAGATCGCCACTTTGTTTACATCCTGCATGGCTGAAAGATTGCCACTTTATTTACATCCCACATGGGCTGAAAGATTGCCACCTTCTGAATCTCATGGGCTGAAAGATTGCCAAATTTTCCAAAGGCACTATTATTTGGAGGCACCACTTTCATAGCCCGAGAACGCCATGCCATGGCCTAAGGACCCTTTTATCTTTTGCATATCATTATTCAAAGGCATCATAGTTTGGAGGCATCATTCTCATAACTCGAGAGCATCATTTTATATGAATCCTCTATTATATGCTTCATGGCCCAGGACGTCATGGTCTAAGGACGCTATCCTAACCGTCCAAAAACAACATTCATGATCCAACAGGAACTTGCGTCACATTTAAATTTCCGCATAATATACACTTGTATTGCTTATTTGCAGGTAAACCGATGAGCAGCGGCTATCTCGGCAAGAGCGATCACGCTCCAGTTCCCGCAGCCCTATCAGACCTTAACCATCCATCCCAACCTAAATACTACTTTCGTTCTTAAAAAACCTCCATCAGCATATTCCACCGATGGATCCCGACTTACATACGACCTAATTCCTATAAGACCAAGGATATGTAGGTAGCTCAGAAGCTAAAGCACAGCCAACCTCTTCAAACCATTTTGTTCGGTCAAAATTGGCCATCATATTTTTACCCGACAACTCTTTCATCTTTCTTGGGTAAAGAGAGGCATCTGTTGATACCCAATTTTTCTTGTATATTTTTATATGCAAAATGCCTTTCAAAATAGCATGTATATGCATATATAAGTATGTCCCAAGGTCATATTATTTTTCTCAATTTTTTAAAGATTTTTAAAATCAATTTTATCGCCCATTTTATCAAGAAAAACCCAATAATTATTCCCAAAATTAGCATTTTTGGTAATTAATTTATTGAATTCTCATATTTATACTAGAAGATAGCTAACATAATTTTTGCGCACTTTCAAAAATTTATTTAGTATTTTTAAAGATAAATTGTGTATAATTGCAATATTAGCCTATTTTGAGATTTAATTGTATTTATAGTTACAAAATTGACTCCGGTATTTTAATTTAGTATTTATATATTATTAATTATTTTAGTACCTTTAATTTGTTTCTAGAAATTATTTTGCTATTTTTTAAAAAAAATGGAAAATGGCTATTTAGTTGTTAGACTATTTTATTTTGATTTTTGCCAGATTTGGCACCCCTAATTCGACCTAATTTCAATTTAAATTTCCCGGTCCAATTCCTAAAATTATCCGATCCATGACCCTTTAAAATAACCCACCCGACCCCCCTTGAATCCCAGTCATTAATCTAACAGATCAACGGCTTACGTCCTTCTTTTCCTTTTTAATTCACCAATACCCCCCCCCCCCAAACCCTAATCACTTGTCACCTATATCCACCTCTAGATTCCCCTCTTCTCTCAAAACTCTCTGAATCACTCTTAGAAACCCTAGTCGTCATCCCTATTTCCACCCTAAAGCCACCGAAATCCATGGCTTCCAAGGCCATTGGAGTCCTACATCGGCCTACTGTAACTCCTGCACGCCTAGTTTCTGAAGATTTAAGGCCAAACCATGAAGAAGCTGGGTCCAGGCTTCGTTTGATTCAAGTTCCATGGCCGTCTCCGGCCTTGCTACGGCAAATCATGGTTGTTCGAGCCTGACCTCAACCTCTCCTGCTCAGATCAACCACTTTCCAAGACTTTCTCACCATTTGGGTTTCTCTGAAAACCCTAGCTTTGAGGGTTTTCTGATCTCTTTAGATCTGTACCAAATCTATGCTTTCCCTAAGTTTTTAAAATGATTTTCTGGGTTTTCTATCAAAAAACTATACTTCCAAAATCATTTCTTTTTCCGAGGGGTTTTCTGAGATATTTATATTTTCTCTGATTTTCTTCTACTGTGTTTTCCTCTACTATGTTCTTGTGTGTTTCTTCTACTGTATTTTCCTCTACTGTGTTCTTGTATATTTCTTCTGCTGTATTTTCCTCTATTGTGTTCTTGTGTGTTTCTTCTATTGTATTTTTCTCTACTGTGTTCTTGTGTGTGTTTCTTATTAAGTTTCCTCTACTGCTCTAGTTAACTTTCTTCTAAAAAATGCTTCTTAATATGCTTCTCCTACTGTTCTTATTAATTTTTCCATTATGTTTCTTATGTTACTTTGAGTTTCTCTACTGTGTTTCACATTTTGTTCTTTTACTATGATGTTCATGAGTTTCTGCTGCTAAAGACATGTCAAGGGTCTCCGTTCCTTTCCGAGACCTCTGTAACTGTTTCAAATAGTATCTTTTACCCTAATCACTTGTACTTTCGTCTCTGCACTCGGTTAATGGCAAGAACCCTAAATTGGGGGTTCATCCGAGTTTTGAGACCCCTGGTTATGTGATTTGCTGACTCTTCATCTCTGAACTTGCCTGACTTCGAAAACCCTAATTTTGGGACCTATTTGAGTTCCTAGATTTGTTTCATCTACTGTTTCACGAAGTTTCAGAATCATTGTTTTAATTTTGTTTCTTCATATGACTCCGACTTTTGCCAAACTCTATAAAACCTTTTACTTGATCCTTTCTTGCATGCCTAACATTTTTATGCTCTTTATATGCGATGAACTTCCCTCTAAAATGGCTTTTAAATTTGTGATTAGTTCAGACCTCCTTCTGAATAGGTCTGATTGATTTCTTTCCTTGTTTGCTGATTTCTCTGTGATTCGACTTAAGTTAAAACCCTTCTCATCTTTTATGACTTGGTTCATTCATGGATTAGTAATTACAAGATCCCCGACCTTTGATTTACTAGCTACTAATTGATTTTCTTACCTTATTTGTACAACCGTGTACCTCAAAATTCTATCCTTAAATAACTTATTATGTATTTTCCCCTAATTGCATGCTTTGCACAAGATGTTTATTTGACTTTTTCCCTTAAATAGTTTTCCCGTTTGAATCTAAATTCCTTAATTAAGGGAAGTCTAGTGTGATTGATTCTTAATTGATAATCAGTTCCTTAACTATTTTCTTACCTTATTTCTGCCTGATTTTCACACTATAAAGGCACGACTCTTTCACAAAATCATGACTCATTCACAGTGTTTCTAACTCACACTTACACAGTAGTATTCTCTCTTCTTGTCTATATTGTGGCCTGTTTACAATACCTACTGCTATTCTCAATTTTTCTCTTTGAAACTGGTATGTCCGGATTTAATCTTTAGCACCATAACAATGTGTATTTACTTCTTTTGTATCTATGTCTACTTACTGTTCTACATAATTCAGACACATACCTTAGTATGCTGACCTTTTTCTGCTTGTTTTGGTATGAATACCAAACCCCTACCCCTTAGTGTTCGAGCTATGGTTTAGAGCATGGCAATATGTAAATTATTGCCATGAATCAAGCATGGTCCCTTGGGATCCTAGCCTTTAATAATGTGTTCCAACAAGCTCATGGGTGCATCAGTATTCCCATTGTTGGGTCTGTCGACAAGCCTGCCTTTGCTTCTTTACAACCTCCCCAACCCCCATACCCTTATGTGTACTCATTTGAGCGGTTTCCCTTTCCCCTCTCAGAATTTTGTTTCTGCACTTGCACTCTTTTCTAGTCTTTAAGTTCTACCCCCTCTTTTGATCCTTGCCTTGGGACCTTGAGTTCCCTTTGAACTTGGACACTTGAGGGTTGGCCTATCCATACTGCACTTGTCCTAATTTCATAATGCATTTGGGTGTGAGCATTTACCGGAGTCCTTTTCGAGGCTCTTAGGGAACTTTGACACATCCAAATGGGAGAAAAGCTTTGGATTGTGATCTCTTCGAGTTGGTTTACTTTATATTTCAGACAGGAAGTCTAAAATAGGTTCTCCTTGGTTGTACTTTTTAATTTTTGATGTATTCTTTTACTTTATTCTGGGCTGTAATAATTTGTAATGAAATCCTAGGGATGGCTAGTGAAAAGGGCAGGTAACTATGTATGCAAAGGGTAGATATCCTGCCTATAGGTATTTCTCAGTTTCTGCACTCTCATATAGATAACCTGCCTATAGGTATTTCTGAAATTCTTCACTCTCATATAGATATTCAGCCTATAGGTGTTTCTGCATTTCTCATATAGATACTATGTCTATAGGTATTCTGCATTCTCTCATATAGAAATCATGTCTATGAGTATCTGGAAGTCAGAACTCTGCATATGTATGTAGAAAATATACCTATAGGACTTTCTGAACCTTGTATATCATCAGACAATCATGTTAATAGGTCTTAATCAATCAACCGCAATTAGATATCATGTTCATAGGCCTTAAATGAAATTTAGCATCTAGATAACATGTCTATAAGGCTTCTACATTTTCACCATGTCTACAAAAGGGTTTAAAATCAACAACACATACAAGGAATGTCTCTAGACACCATTAATCGAATCTGAATCACTTCATCCGCGTATAAGACTAAAACCAGTAATAACTATGTGCTATCATTTGCAGAACTTATAACCTTTTTCCTAAAACTTGCCTTTCTCTAATAATCTGGCAACCTTTCTTAACCAGTACGTATTCAGTTTATTTTATGGTTTTCTAAAATCAGTAGATATCATGCCTATAGGGTCCTCGTCCAACACTTAGGCAAGCCTTTAGGTAAAAAGAAATTATAAACTGAATCAGCTTTATTAGCTACAACCAGCAGGCAGGCCTTATTCGGGCTTCTTATCTGAACTATGTAATAAATCAGTCTGCCTCAACCTTTAAGTTTTAATCAGACCCTAAACAGTATGTGTAAGCCGTGCTAATCATTTGCTTTCTCTGTTTAAAGAAGGTATATCTGAGCCTTTTGCTTGTTATATGCTTACCCCAACTTGCTATACGTGTTTTGTATGTCTCCTTAGAATTTTGCCTTTTGAAACTACAAATAAGCCTAATCTCCCTCCCCCTTTGGATTAGTAGTCCAAAATGCCTCTGGAACAGATAGGATTAGGACGGGTAATATCATGAAATAAGCAAACGAGACCATTCCATATTTTAATACCTTAATGGGGTGAGAAATGGTAGATATGGACATGATGACCACGTGATAACATCACATGTAGCCCCTCACTGAGGAGTGATTACCGGATGTTGTGTGGGGTGATCCATATTATTTATAAATCTTAGGACCCTCTTCCCTTTGTTTCTTTGTTTCTTTACTTCTTCTCACAATTTCAAACTATTTCTTTAAAAAAAATCAGCTTTCTTTTGGTTATTTCTAACTTTGCTTATTTTGTACCTATTATATGAAAATTCCCTCTTACTTGAAGTTTTTACTTGTCTATGTGTTATTTGCGATTAAGTCACAACAATAGTTTGGTCGGGAACCACACTAGTAGATCCGGAGGGGTGCCTAACACCATCCCCTTGAGATAATTTCAAGCCCTTATCCAATCTCTGGTTATTCAAATCAAACCCTTCTTAGTGTCCTAATGCACTTAAAATCATTAGGTGGCGACTCTTCAATTGAAACCCAATTCCCAAAAAGGAACGAGTTGTCCTCCCAAATGTCATAAACCCGATTTTGCGAGAAAAAGGGGGCGCGACAATACACATGTTTGAATTGCTCAAAAAGTCAATTCCGTGTTGTGTCATTTTTTGAATCAAAAATAGCGTATTCCAGTGGCAATATGCTACCTATCACACTGGTAGCAAAAAGAAAATCAATTTCTGTAATAAAACTTGATGGTGTAAAAAAAAACATACTGAAAATAACTTTACAACAATATTTCTACAAATAATCTACAATACCTGTTGCATCTATTGTGTTAGTTGTTAACATTATTCCTCTGTATCCTGACTTCAAGAAGGTTCCATCAACTACTACAACTAGCCTACAATACTCCTAACCCTTGATAGACGTACTAAGCGCAACAAATGCATACAAGAAATAATCATCTTCAGTCTTCTGCAATTTAACTACCAATCTCGGATAAGTCTTCTCCAGAATATACAAATAACTTGGCAAGCGACTGTAGGAATCATCAGGATGACCTCTCAAAAATTTCAAAGACTTTTTCTTTGCACTCCAAGCTTGCATGTATGTTAAGTTCACACCATGTTCCAATAACATATCACTTTGTATGTCTTTTGGTGTGTATATTATCTTAGAATCAACATATTTTGGTATAACCATGCTACCAACTACTATGGCAGTAAGTTTGCGTTGTATATATGTATTGTCCATCAAAGCGTGTGTAGGCAAGCTGTTGAATTATTGAACCTTGAACAATCCTGATTTGTTTATGCTGGTGGACTTGAAGTGCCATGTATAATTGTCCCCAACACATACCAGGCAGTAGCCAAAGAATAAAAATACTTTAAAAATTGTTATGAAAAACATAGCTACAAAATAATAGGCTATTTAAGCACAAAAATCTTATATTAAATAATTTATATACAAAAAAAAACTGCAAATTATGTACAATTTATATATAAAGAAAGTACAAACTAGAAAAAAAAATACAAAACATAAATTAAAAAAAATATGAATTTGACAATTGAACTGTTCCTACCTTCTTGCGCTAGACCTCTTCACCCTAAATTGGAACTTATTCATGATCAAATAGTGCTTCATTGCACTAACAATTATTTGCTTGTCTTTGTAGACTTGGCCTACTTTAATAACATTTGGTGTATGTTCTGTTATGATGAAACTTTCATATTCCACAATCGCCGGAGATGTTGGCATATCAATCAACTTCACTGTTTCAGATGAATCTGCACTCAATTAAAAGTATTTATAATTCAGAAATATATTATAGCTAATTTGTAGTAAAATTGTAGAACAGGTGAAATTGAATACTTCAATAGTCATAACAGTTGAACTATATTTGTTAGGTAGTATCATTGTAGATATTCTATGGAATACTTGTAGAACACATGGAACTGACAAAACATCACCATTGAAAATACAGAGCAAACCTGTAATTGTGCTCGAATTAGTGATACTGCATTCCAAATCAAAAGCACGCACTGTTATACACAGCGGATACATTCCTAAGCTTTTATTTTCGTTTTTCATCTCCATGTATACTCGAACTCCCATATCGCTCCGAATTTCCATTGGAGGACAACGTTCATTGACAGTGTATATGATTTCAATGATTTTTTTGGAAGTATCGATCATTAGATGCTCTGCAATTGCAGAATTCAATTGACTATAATTTGAATCCTCCCTGACTACAATTTCATCAACATTAAAATCTTTGTATCTTCCAATGCTATCCTAATGACCATTTAGCTGAAGCATAATAGCTAAATTTGACATTATGTAGCGGAATTCAATACAACTGTAGATAATTATTTATAATATTTTTTTGAAACCTTCGCTTATGGTTTTGAAACCAAAGGAGACAGAGAAAACCAGAGAATATATAGAACTTGATTGTGTGAAGATAATAAGAGAAAATCGACGCAATAGCAGACTTAATTAAATTGCGATGATTGCATCAGTAAAATCTCCAAAGAATCCTCCATGATCCCAAATTTCCGTGTCTAAAAAAGGAAGGCTACTACAGAAAGAATTCTAATTTAAATAAATGTATAGACAAAACTTGTTTATGTCCAGTAATTAACTAAATATGAATATTTTTTATAATAAATTTTTAAATATTGTATAGGTAGATAAAAATCTCTTTAATAAAATGACCAGCAATATGGTACTCTTATTTATTCCACTGGGCTAAGCAAACTTCCAATTACTTCTAGTTAACAATTAGAAGGATCTTCACATATTGGACATCTTCCTTTATAGTCACGTGCTGCGTAAGAGAGACAAGTCCATGCGCCATGAAGGCAACTTTGCCCCAAATCACAACTTGGTCTTGGACTAGCCTTATTTGGTTGATGTTTTAACTTGTATACCCTAAAGTCCTCTATCTATTTTGATCTTAATTTTTGTAAAATTTTAATGTGCCATCTAGTTTTGTGGCACTCATAGAACTTATACGCACTTTTTCAAAATTTTAATGGATTTCTAAATTTTGTATATTTTTCTTCTTCTTTACTGTTGTTTTTTTCTTCTTTGTGCTTAGAGTTTCTTCTTCTTGTTAATTTCAAAATGAGTTTGTTAAATTTATTATTTTTTTTATAATATGATGATTGAGATTTATTCTTTATGATATTTGAAAGTTATGTTTCAAAGTTGAGCTCATTTGGACATTGAATCATGTATTGGATTGTTGAAATTTGAAGAACAACTTTATGTTTTAGAACTTAAGATTCAAAATCTGAAGTTGCCTTCAAAAGATTGAACTACTTAAGATTCGAATTTCTGAAATTGCATTTGAAAGATATAAGAATTTAAGATTTGATTTCAGAAGTTGCAATGAAGAGATTAAACTATTTCAGATCCGAACAGGTACACTTTACAAAATTTTGTAGAATACGGATATAACTTTAATGGTGACCTCACAAGTGAGTATATATAGAAATGCCCCTTAATTTTTCTATTGGATCTATAGTATAGAACAAATATGAGGGTCTAAGTGATAAATTTGCCAAGAGAAGTTAGTGGTGGTCATTTTAATTATCATATTTGGTTCTCATAATTGCTGCCAACTCATTTTTATTTTGTTGAAAAGTTTTTCTTAGGGGAGGCCCGGTAGGGAAAGGGAAGTTCCTTTTATTACCCTTTTCCTTATTTTATATGGCAGCTATTATATGTTATGTAATATATCATGTTTAGTTTAACATATGAAACCGAAGGCATAATTTTGTTGTGATTAGCTAGACATAGGGGTAGATATAGGAGTGTACAAAGGAAACCGACAAATTACACCAATCCGATAATCCAAGTCAAACCGAGAAAAAAAATCCGACTATGGGTTGGTTTGATTTGGTTTGTTGTTGGAAAAAAAACCCGACTATAATTGGTTTGGTTTGGTTTTAACTAAAGAAAGTCAAACCGAAACCAAACCAACATGACATTACATATATAGAAATTATAGATATATTTAATATATAAATATACTTATTTTGATGTAATTTATAAATATTTCAAGATTTCATAATTTTATTTTTTGAGGTATTCTTTCAAGGTTGGACTTAGAATTTTTGAATGTTCCAATAAATTTTATAGTCATTAACATTAGTAAATTAAATAGTGCTAACAAAAGCCCAAACCAAAATCAAATCAATATTAATGCTAACAAAAGACATTTAATTCAATATTGCAAGCACGTGATTTTTGCCCTATATGAGAAATACTCCCAAAAATTCAAAATAAAATAGTTTTGGATTGTGTGTGATTTTTGTGGATTTTTGTTCTATTTCTCTTGTATTGTTTATATTTGTCTGTTCATGTTTATGTGTTTAAATTAACGAAAAATACAAAAAATATGTTGCATTTGCATTCTTAGGATTTAATTTACCATTAAAAGTAATTAAGTTTGTTTTACAAAAATGTAAAATCACAAAATATGTATTTAAGCATTTTTAGCATTTAATGACCAAATTGTGCGATTTTATTTTAATTGATATTTAATTTTGTGTGATAATTATTATTAGGAGTTGATTAATATTTTAAGTTAATTTTGGTTTTATTAATTTAATTTAGGATCTTTAAGTTTAATTTTGGAACAAATAAACGAAAATAGAACCAAAAATAGAAGGAAATTCGGATTGGG